>JAWPHD010011992.1:0-79211 GCA_037043455.1 Cyrtodaria siliqua
AATACTTTAATATTAAACATTTAAGAGAACAACGAAGGAAAAGTGAACATTGAAAATGTTATTACCGGTTTAACGTCAAAGACTGGAAAGCGGTCAAGAAGTTATCATGGATGAGAGAGAGAGAGAGAGAGAGAGAGAGAGAGAGAGAGAGAGAGAATATCTTGCTAAAAAAAACAAGAAAAAAACAAAGAAAACGCCTACCGACGTACCCTATTTTTTTTTAGAGCATGCAATAGGAAACTCACCTATTTGTTTTTGGCCTAACCACGCTAGTGCGCTACCACAGGCCTAGAAAAATACGGTTAATTTCGCAACCGACGATCTATGCTTACCTGTTCTCGGTTACATGACACCATTTTTGAAATAGTTCAGATACGGTAGGAGGTGTCATAACTTTTGAAGGAACTTCGACACAACTTAAGTCGAAATATAAGATGCTTTATGAATAACGTTTAAACTTAAGATGTTTCTTAAGTAGAAGGTCTAGAAAATAACCTTACATGGAGGTATATTTAGGTTGAGAAATATCTTAAGAAACTTTATGAATACGGGCCCAAGTATAATTTAATTTAAACATATTTTAGTGCCAATAATTTTACATACAGAATAATATCCACATATATACAATAGAAATAGTATAATGACAAATGGGTCGGGTAACAAGTTCTGCCAACATTAGTTTAAACCCTTCCCAGGTATCGCAAGCCATACAAAACGACAATAACCTTTTATAAGACACTCCGTGCTAGATCAAATGATACGATATAAAATAAGAAAGACCTTACCTAAGATTGATTTATGAACGAAAACTATCGTACCAAAACGTTGATAAGGAAATTCAATATAGTCGTTATAAACCAACTTAACGTTTTGTTATGCGACCCGCTAATATAATTTCTGAAAGATATCTAAAAAAAGATCACGGCTGAACGATCATATGGGGTTTAACGTCGCGTTTAACAATAGTTCAGTCATATCACGCCTACCACGTTGTCTACTTGTAGTAGTGAGCGCAATGCTCAGCTTTATAATGCTTTATAATGCTTTGTAGCGCTTTATAATGCTGCCACACTGTAGTACCACGATGTAGACGGGTGAGATGACATCACACCCACTGACACAATAATGACATCGAGCCGACTAGTCCTAGAATTACCCTTAACTTCAAGCAGGGGAGCTGCTAGTACAATGCTTTTTAAGTCAGTCTCTTGTAAGATGACAGCATTGCATTGGAAGCCTTAGTGGTAAATGAATGAATGAATGAATGCATGAATGGTGTTTTACGGCACGTCTACACATAAATAGGTCATATTGTGCGCAAAAACCGATGAATCATGAAGGAATGAAGTAGTAATTAAAAATAATGTAAACGTATAAAGATACAACCTATCTACAATAAGGGATGATATGGTAGCAATATAAACTATGTATATAGTAAATCAACAAATGCCCGCACAAGTGGTAAATGAACACCAAGTGTGGAATGTGTGCCAACCCTCAATCGCCCCTTGCCGTCAGTGCTGAAGAGATACACGGCATTCTCTAACTAGAAATCAAGCATCAACATTGTCCCTCCATTTATATTTCCCGAATCTTTTCGAGTTATATGTAACGATAAAATTCGTCTCATTGATAAACAATTGTATTTAACAATTTGCTTCCAAACAAGTAAAGGTAATTAAACATTTCCTACCTTTTCCCGACGTATTTAAATATAAATTTAGAGTAGTTTTTGTATCATTCGGCTCAACTCCATTATCCCTAGAAACATAAGCGTCTGTTTTCATGCTCGACGTTTCCTCAGTTTGATTTTTAAGATCCACCTTAAGCAGACTGATTCGATTCGGTCCGTGTGCAAATATCATTGGGACGTGTGCAAACGTCCTTGTGATATTTGTATTGTATTTTTAGACGTAGGCTGTATACATTAAGGGAAATAAGTTCAATAACTTTGCATGATTGTTTAAGGTTCTTCGTAACAGATTTATGGATCTTTGCACATTGTGCATACATTGCAACACAAAATAGTACGTGCTAAATTTGTTTCAATGTTGTTGAATGAAGGTATTGTTAACGACATTAAATCTGCTTCTTTGTTTAATACTGCTAAGGCAGCATTAGGTTTACATATAGCTAATACCAATTACCTTATACTGATTTTAAAAGTTGTATCAACACATGTATTCGTAACTCTTGGCAAGCCGCTTGGGACTTGTCGGTGAACAATAAACTCCATTCCATTAAACCGTTACTCGGAGAATGGCGTTCTTCTAGTAGACCCATTCGTCGAGAGGAAGTTGTCCTAGCCAGGGTCAGGATAGGGCACACACGCTGTACTCATTCATATTTATTACAAGGTGAGCAGTTGCCAGAATGTATACCCTGTTTTGCACCGTTAACGGTCAAACATATCTTGTTGGAATGTGTAGACTTTGATCCTATGGGACAAAGATACTACACAGTTAATACTTTGAATGAATGAATGAATGGTGTTTTACGGCACGTCGACACACAAACACTTTGAAAGAGTTATTTGATACTATAGATTTTAGTCTTGTTTTAGATTTTCCTTCAAGAAATCAGACTTTATAAATCAATATAATATTTTCCTATATATAATTAACTTGTTTACAAGCTCGTTGGCGGGCATTTGTTAATTTACATATATACATAGTTTATAGTTGCTACCATATTTGTGTAGATATTTTTATCTTTATACGTTTACATTATTTTAAATTACTACTTCATTCTTTCATGATTCATCTTTTTTTGCGCACAATGTGACCTGTTTATGTGTCGACGTGCCATAAAACACCATTCATTCATTCCTTCATGATTTATCGGTTTTTGCGCACACTATGACCTATTTATGTGTCGACGTGCCGTAAAACACCATTCATTCTTTGTTTAATATGTGTTTTCTCTTACATGTAATATGTTTGAGTGATTTTATACACTGAATACAATTCTAATTACTCAATTGTGTATGTTAACTAATTTTCTTACTTTTAAATATATTTTAGAATAGTTGTGTTGATAAGTAGTTTGTTTTATCAATAGTTTGTGAACTACTTTGTTTTTGTTTAATTTGTTACATCTTTTGAGAGTTACACTCCCTTTATATGAAAACGTGAGCTTACATGATTCGAAGTCCGCTTAGAGAATTTCATAGAAATTGTTAGGAAAACATAAATAAACATTAAAGTTTGACCCATTTATTGCAGATGTTCCGTCTATTATAAAATGAAAGAGGGAACATCCTAAATTACATCGCTTTTAATTGAATGTCGTTTGAAATTCAAGTAACGATAATTTTACAGTAAATATTTCGAAAATACGTATTTGTAGTGGAATAAATACTAGTAAAACTTGAGATCAAAATAATTGTTTATTGACAACTTTTAGAATTAGGAACATCGAAGTTTGCACTTCTTCAAAGTAATTAACAAAATCCTATGTACCCAATAGTATAAGTTTATTTCTAAGGAAACACATCGACTTAACAGATTGAAAGTGTTCTAATCAAGTTTCAAATGCACAAAACAATTAGAATATTACTGACATATTCGTAGGTGGGTGCATAAAGTTCCCCGGCCATGTTTTGTTTCATGAACATATTTATATTTATTTAAATCGAAATCAATACAAAACAATACATATTTACAATTCACACATTGCAATATCTGTGAAAAGCGAGAATAAGATTTTATTGATGACGTAGAACACTTTGAACAGGTAAATTAATCCACAGGTAAATGTATTTTATCAATTATCTGGCAATAGTTGTGCAGCTATACAATTCAGATTATCCTCATTTCCTCGTGCAGTCACCCAGTGGTAAAAGCAATATCTCCGTCATGCAAATAATACTTATTTTTTCATACAAGCACAGGGACGTTGAACGCTCTTTTTAGACCCGATCCTCATTCCCACCTCTATACCAATATATAGAAAGGGAAGTAACAAGATTTTTTTGAAGTCTTACCTCACTTTCAAATTATTTTGCTTTAAATTATTTAATTACAACTGGCAGTTGACGAATTATTTCCATGCAAATCTATTTTCAAATACCATACACCACATACTTATTTTGTTTTATGAACGTCTAACTTTAATATTTGCTGACCAAAACATTTGTATCAATTGTCCCATCTTTTTACATGGTCCGCAAAATACCAGTCTGCATTTTATACCATACTGGTCCGCAGTCCGCTAGTCCGCGCGTGTTAGTCCGCGTTTTATACCTACCCTATTATTTGAGATGGCGGACAGCATCTCAAAGTAAAATGGTGTAAACAAAAGCGATCTGCCACGTTGAACATGCGACTTGTGATTGGACATTACGCTAAGATACGCGCAATAAGGTTTCTTTCGACCAGACATACGTGACAAAGTGTGAAAACGTTCCCGTGGACTTGCGTAGTAGTGCTGGAAATGGAGTGTTTTAGCTAGGAGGCAAACGTAATCAACAAGTGTTTGACAGTGTTTTTCGACTTCAGATACATGTTGTGCAACTAATACTGGACACAGCCACATACAGTTGGCAGCAATGTGTACATAATTTATTCGGTTACTGTTAGCAAACGTATTTCGTCAGATACAACTCGGCAAACTTCGAGAGCAGGACTTGAAAGTAAGTGAGGTAAGACTTCAAAAAAATCTTATTACTTCCCTTTCTATATATTGGTATAGAGGTGGGAATGAGGATCGGGTCTAAAAAGAGCGTTCAACGTCCCTGTGCATACAACTTAGTAGCGGTTTTAAAATATCTGTTTCTCTCCGGGCTATCGAGAAATGATCATATGATGTTTAAGGGTACGCATACTGTACAAAGTGGGTGGGGAATGGAAAGAATAAATCCCAACTTTTTTTAAAAAATAACTGCTTTATATGAAAGTTTCAATCCTCTTATAGTTTCATTGACTATGTTTTGAATGTGTTATTTGCCAAAAAAAGTTATAGAAACTTTTAATAAAGAATATATATTACTTTTTAGACACAGACCTCAAGTACGTGAAATCACCAATTTCACTAACGTTTTGGGTGTAAGTTTTTACAGCATTACCTTCAAGAATATGATTTCAACAGTCTTTAGAAGGAAAAAACAAAAGTTGACCAACAGTAAAATTAAAATAATAGAAAGCTGTGGTCATTCCATTAAAAATAACAAACGTTTGACAACCATATCTGACCACAAAAGTAGTGCCAAATTAAAGTATGGTGGGCCAAAAGGGCATTACTAAAATTAAATGTTACTGTATGAAAAAGTCACATTAACTGAAGCAAATGACAGACCGACGAAGAGTTATCACAATTTGTAACCTGTGAGTCTTAGGCTTTAAGGTGACTCTAAAAAAATTACATATATATGGAAAAGTGTAGCATATATTTAGTTCTTCACATTTTATTTACCTCAAATATCAACAAATTTCAATGACCCACTGTTGAAATCGTCTTCGAGGTTGTCTACTTCGTAAGCTTCTTCGACCCCAGTATACAAAACTTCATACACTGCACCGGGTGAACCATCCTTTCCTAAGTATAAAATGCGAGAAAATGTTTTTCATTCTTGATTTTTGGCCTTGATATAAATTATAACCTAAATGTTAATAGATGTTATAACTGTCTAGAGCTTTTAAGTATGACCAAATAATAAATTAAACTTTTTGCTGAAGTTAAAGGAACATAGATATAGAGACAAACAATCTTTACTATTGACAGTGGTTATTGCAACTTCAGGGTAGGGTGTGGTGGTGGGTGGGGGGGGGGGGGGTAAATAGATATAGAGACAAACAATCTTTACTATTGACATTGGTTATTGCAACTTCAGGGTAGGGGGTGGTGGTGGTGGTGGTGATGGTGGGGGGGGGGGGGGGGGGGGGGGGGAGGGGGGGGGGGGGGTAGTGAATGGTTATTGCAACTTCAGTGAGTGGGGAAAACAAACCCAAACAAGTGGTAAATGACCTTGAAGCTGTACCGATCAGTAGAGCTAAAAATTACATAAATTAAATAGAACCAGGCCCAAAAGGGCATATGGACACTACTTGTTAAAATGGCTCTTATATCAAGGGTTGTCGTCACGGCGAGATAAAACAGTGAGAGAATCAATCAACATTGTTTGGCTACATTCCTTTTTCAATATGAAAGTGAATTTAAAATATCATTCTGGTTTAACTGTAAATATATAACTATGCATTGTTAGTCTTTATTGTGAATACACCTGACAAACTTCTATGCTTTAAAGTATATTATTTATCCTTGGAATGCACTGAAATCTGTTTTATGTTTCACACAGTGACGTCATAGAAGCATTAGGGAGAGGATTTACTGATGTACATTCACACCAAAGCATTCATATTGAAGAGCATGTACTAGATTCGTATAAGCAATATCAGTGTTTGCTTGATATAAGCTGTGTAGTAATTTTTATATTAGACCTGTTATAAGGCATGATCTGTTGACCACGATAATAATACTAAACTTACCTTTAATAACTCCAAGCACAGTTCCAGTGTACCATTCAGTTTTCTTTGTTTTCTCGTCCACACACCAAGAACACGCCTTCCCACAAATTTCACTTGTCGTGATCTGCGGGATCTCACAGCTATTCTCTCTGAATGAATGAATGAATGGTGTTTTACGGCACGTCGACACATAAATAGGTCATATTGTGCGCAAAAACTGATTGAATGATGATGAAATGAAGGATTATTTAAAAATTAATGTAAATATATCAAGATAAAACTATTAAAAAATAAGGGATGATATGGTAGTAATATAAACTATATATGTAAATCAACAAATGCCCGAAAACGGGTATATAAAAAAGTAATTATATACAAGAACATATTATAATGATTTTTATAGTCTGACTTCCCTCAGGAAATCTAAAACTAGACTAAAATCTATAGTATTAAATAACTCGGTCATAGTATTAACATTGTAGTACTTTTGACGCATAGGATCAAAGTCTACACATTCCAGCAATATGTGTTTGACCGTTAACGGTGCAAAGCAGGATATACATTCTGGTAATTGCTCACCTTGTAATAAATATGAATGAGTATAACGTGTATGCCCTATTCTGCACCGGGCTAGGACAACTTCCTCTCGACGAATGTGTCTACTAGAAGAACGCCACTCTCCGAGCAACGGTTTAATTGATTGGAGTTTATTGTTAACTGACAAATCCCAAGCGGTTTGCCAAGAGTTAGGAATATATGTGTTAATACAACTTTTAAAATCAGTATAAGGTAATTTAGTATTAGATATATGTAAATCTAATGCTGCCTTGGCAGCACTATCAGCTCTATCATTACCACGTATTCCTACATGGCTTGGAAGCCAGCAGAACATAATAACATTATCAATTATAAGAGAATTGTACTTTTCTAAAAGTTGAAGCACAACTAGGTTATCATGTTTCATATTACCCAGTGCTTGAAGAGATGAAAGGGAATCAGAAAAGATTACAAAATGGTCATCATCAGATTCCTGAATATAATTTAAGGCAAGTTCAATTGCTTTAAGTTCAGCTGAAAAGATAGAGGCCTTGTCAGGCAGGCGGCTCTTTATGCTGTGTTTGTGAACAACAGCTGCTGCAGCTACCTTATCTCCATCTTTAGAACCATCTGTGTATATATGTTGAAAGTTACTGTATTTCGATTTAATTTCATTAAATTTGCTTTGAAAGACAGTGGGGTGTGTACTGGATTTGTTACTATTACAAAGATCGAAAATAATTGTTGGTGTTTCCAAAATCCACGGTGGAATTTGTGGTACTTTGTACTTGGCAATCAAATTTAGGTCGATTTCAGTGTCTCTTAATTTTGGTTTAATACGTAGACCAAAAGGTCGAATGGCCTTCGGTTTTCTATCAAAAAGAGTTTAACAACTACGGTTAAAAACATTATCGAAAGTTGGGTTTGAAGGATTAGACTTTAATTGAATGGCGTATTGAAGGGCTAATTTGTCCAGTCTATGAGACAGTGACGGTTCATTAGCTTCAATATATAGACTTTCGGCTGGTGATGTACTAAATGCACCTAAGGCGAGTCGTAATCCTTGATTATGTATAGGATCGAGCATCTGCAAGTATGACTTGCGAGTCGATCCATATACTATTGAGCCGTAGTCCAGCTTGGAACTGATAAGAGATTTATAAAGTTGTTAAAGGACTTTACGATCTGCTCCCCAGTTAGTGTTTGCAACAACTTTAAGTAAATTAAGAGCTTTAAGGCATTTGGCCTTCAAGTATTTAAGGTGTGGTACAAACGTTAATTTACGGTCGAAAATAAGACCAAGGAATTTTGCCTCATCTACTACTGGTATTGGTGACCCATCCAGTGTTAGATGAGGGTCTTCATGATGTTTACTTAATTGACAAAAGTGCATACAATTAGTTTTAGATTTAGAAAATTTAAAACCATTTTCATCCGACCAGGTCTGAAGTTCATTTAGACATTGTTGTAGTTGTCTCTCAATAGTGTTCATGTTTTTTGCACGATAACATATAACAAAGTCGTCAACATATAGAGAGCAATCCACACCTGGATTGATGCATTTAACTATACTGTTAATTTTTATACTAAAAAGGGTGACAGAGAGTATGCTGCCCTCTGGCACACCCATCTCCTGCTCATGCATGTCAGAGAGGGTTGAACCCATTCGGACACGAAACTGTCTGTCCTCTAAGAAATTCTCTATAAATATTGCCAAGCGATCTCTAAGACCAAGGTCATGAAGATTATTCATAATACCGTACTTCCATGCAGTATCATAAGCTTTCTCCAAGTCAAAAAATACAGCGACTAGATGTTCTTTCTTTACGAAAGCTTCCCTAATAAATGATTCAAATCGAATGAGATTGTCTGTTGTGCCTCGTTGGCGCCGGAATCCAATTTGATACTTTGTTATCAGCTTGTTGGATTCCAGGTACCAAACGAGTCTCTCATTAATCATTCGTTCCATGGTTTTACATATACAACTCGTTAAAGCAATAGGGCGATAATTTATTGGGTCTGTATGATCCTTTCCAGGTTTGGGGACTGGAATAACGATTGCTTCCCGCCAAGAATCGGGGAAGTTTCCGGTCACCCAAACCTTATTAAATATATCAAGAAGTGTAGAGAGACAGGTTTCAGGTAAATGTTTTAATAATTGATAATGGATATCATCAGGACCAGCTGATGTATCATGAGCCTTATTAAGGGATTCTCGAAGTTCTTTGAGAGTGAACAGTTTATTGTATTTCTCCAAATGTTTAGACTTGAAATTCAGCTTCTTCTGTTCTTTTAGTTTCTTATTTTTTAAAAAATTTGGTTGACAATTTTCAGAAGAAGAGTTTTTAGAAAAAGTTTCTGCCAAAGTGTTCGTAATATCTTTGACAGAAGTTATATCCTCATTATCAGTTTTAAGATGATTTACACAACTAGAATTACCTTTACCGTTTATTTTCCGGACCATGTCCCACGTCTTCTTAAGAGATGAACGAGAATTCAGTCTAGAGACATAAGATCTCCAGGATTTCCTCTTGCTATCCTTACTAGTACGACGGGATTTCGCACGAAAAACTCTAAAAGTATTTAAATTATTTTGAGTTGGCCGCAAGTTAAAAGCATTCAATGCAGCTTTACGATCGCTGACTGCCTTTTTGCAGTCATCATCGTACCATGGTTTATGTGGGCATTTTGGATTTGCCGAGGTTTTTGGAATAGTTTGATCCGCTATATCATGAAGGGTTTTGGTAAAAAGAGCAGTTGCGTCTTCGACATCCTCGAAAACGGAAGGCTTTAACTGTTCCTCACAAAGAGATTGAAACGTATCCCAATCAGCTTTACGAAGCTTCCATCGTTGCATTTTTTCGAGAAGTGGAGGGCCGATATTTTCAAGAAGTATGGGGAAGTGGTCACTTCCACATAGGTCGTCACCAACACTCCACGAAAAATCCATCAAGAGCGTTGGATAGCATATTGTTAAATCAATGGAAGAATGAGAGCCTGTAGCTGGATGTAAGTAAATATGTGATTTGTTATCATTAAAAAGACACAAATTATTTTTGGCTAAGAAATCTTCAACTTTCTTGCCTTTATCGTTAATATCCTTACAACCCCAAATGTAGTTGTGTGCATTAAAATCACCCAAGAGTATAAATGGTGTTGGTAATTGTGCAACTAGGTGATTTAAATCTTTAAGTTCTAGTGAAGAACTGGGCGGTAAATATAAGGAGCATATTGTTATAACTCTGTGCATCGTAACACTGACCGCAACAGCTTGCAAACCAGTTTTCAACGCAACAGTTCTGTAAGGAATGTTTCGATTCACACGAATCGAAACTCCTCCAGAAGCTTTATCACCTGTATCACAAATATAGTTAAACAATGAATAGTTTTTAAAAGATATCTTATCAGTAGTCTTCAAGAAAGTTTCTTGAAGACAAAATGCAACAGGGTTGTGTTTATTTAAAAGTAAGCTGATTTCGTCGTAATTAGGTTTTAAACCTCGGCAGTTCCATTGAATGACCTTATTTGATTTTGATGTCACTAAGGCGGAAGTACGGGTATACGGCCTTTGAGTTTGACAGTACTTGGTGACTTTGGAGATTTTGGGAGTTCCAGATGTACTGGATCAACCTCCATCTCCAGGCCTCCAAATCTGTTGTGCAGTTCAATCGGATCATCAGATCCTTTTGACTGCTTCCCTAACCCGGGAGTTTTCTTTTTCCTTGCTGTCACGTCCGTGGCAGCAGTTCTGCTTGGTGACGAACTCTTTGGAGAGTTCGTCGGATTTGACGAACTCTTGTAGGCACCAGAGTCCGTCGATTTTGAAATAGATGAAGTAGATGTAGTAGTTGTAGGAGTTGTTGAAGGTATAGTTGAAGAAGTTTTAGGCTTGAAAGCCATAGGAGGTTTGGGAGCCACAGGAGGCTTATTTGAAAGGACCACAGTTTGTGAAGCTGAAGCGGTTGTAGAGGAATTCTGAACAGAGAGTGGTAAAGTAGTAAACCCGTTGGAGCCTATTGGCCAGGTCACCACGGTCTGCGTCACGAATGACCTGGTAGCCGGTTTCTCAACCCTACTCGCATCGGCATATGATTTGCCAGATGGAGTGGGCGGAGTAAGGCTCTCAACAAGTTTCCTAGCTTCAGGAAAGGAGATATTTTTTTCTATTTTTATTTTCTGAATTTCTCTCTCGTGTTTCCATTTCGGACAGTCTTTCGAGAAAGCCCCGTGGGTCCCCTTGCAATTAACGCAAGAGGCGGGACTGTTGCAATTAGAAAAATCGCTGTGACCCTGTTGGCCACAGCGCGCGCAAACGGCAATTCTCTTGCATCTTTCTCGATGATGCCCAAAAGTTTGGCAAGTGAAACATCTGAGAGGGTTTGGGAGGGTTTGGGATGAAAGGGTCTACTGGTAGAATAATATATCCAGTTTTAATCGTTTTAGGAAGAGCTGGTGTGCTCAAAGTAAGCACGAATGTATTAGTAGGAGTGAGAATGCCACTCCGCCTTGTATTCAAACGAACTACTTCAGTCACACCTTGTGATTTGAGGTTAAGTGTCATTTCCTCAACGGTGCAGTGCTCCAGTTCCCTAGAGCGTACCACACCTTTTGAGGTGTTGAGGGAGATATGAGGTATCACCTCAACAGGGATATTGACAAAAGATCGAACTTTAAGAAGATTGTCCGAGTGTGATTTACCACAAGAAGTTTTTGATTTTTAAGTTTCTTAACACTCCTCGGCTCACCGGCAACCCGAGTAAAGCCTTGGAGATAACGAAAGGAGAGAGATTTGTGATAGGTCGGGGTTCATTAATGATATAACATTAAGAAATCGAGGCCAATTCAGGTGTGAAATACCAGTGTCCGAGTCAGACTCAGAGTCTGACTGAGGTCCTGGTCCATTTCTGGAACGTTTAGAACCAGAAACTGAAGTAGATGGAATATTGGTAGTGTGTGCGTTTTTTCGTCCCATAATGGGGAATTGGTATTCACTCTTCAAGCTTCCCACCCATCTCGGAGTCCAACAAGGGGACATTTGCTGTGGATATCCGACAGACAAATGCCAAGAATACGTGAAGAGTATACTCATATAAAACTAACGCATCAGACCCCACATACCACCCAGCGGACATAACCCTTCAACTAAAAAGTCGAAGAGCCGCACTTATGTTCCGCTTAAAAATGGCATGAGTATAGCCATATAGCGTTCAGAAATACATGATTAGCCCTAGCGCCACCGCCATAAAGGATCCTTTCTACATTATGTTTAAACAGGACAGGTTGAGAGAGATTTGAATTAAACAAGAAGTTAGGATCCCGTATAGCTGGCGTGACAAACCGATTGATCAGATCAGGCTAATCTGACAGCCCGTCTAGTTGAAGTCCGGACCAAAGTGGTGTGTTGTAACGTGGAGATAACTACCAGATCTCCACGTCACTCAACCACCAAGATTCCCTCCTCCAACGACACGGGTCGCCACCCACGGTCAACAGGTGGGTTACATTTCGGGGGGATCCTCCCCTCTGCTAAGTAACGAGCAGTCGGTTGATTCTTATCACCCCACCACCGACTGGGGGCTATCCTCTCTGAACACTAAGCAATAAATGTCAGCAGTTGTTAGCATTGTCCAATAATTTAAATAACTATAATTGCAAACTGTTTGTACCAGCATAAATCATTACTATGTAGTTGCGTTGTTATTCTTTTCTGGTGTAAAATGTATAGTGTCCCAATGTAAAATATATAAAACATGAACCTGGAGTACAATTCAATACAGAATATTAATTTTATGTACATTTTCTTTTGTTTGCAAACAAATATTTACTGTGCTATCTAAACCGCCTTAAGGTGCATTATCATACTCTTTTTTAAAAATTAATCAAATCAAGGAAGTTAGTCGCAATGTTCATGTCATACCACATAGTGAGCATGATAACTACATCATTACGGTTTAATATCGTGTATAATGCATTATTAAGTATATTCACATATCTAGGGGGGTGTTTTATTAAAGAAACATTAAACTTTAAAAAAATTACCTGTATATCACTGGTGGAGTTACTTGTTGAAGTTGATGGGATCTGTGTAGTTGGCAAATGGACAACATGAAGTGTAACGGCTGATTTAGACCGGCTTTCTTGTACGTAGTCGGTTGAAGGCTGAATCACTCTGTGTGGTGTGAACTGAAAAAGTGAGATTTTTTTTTTTTTAGTCTGTACCATTTTCATTTGCCAAAAATATATACTGTCAGGACATAAATTGATGGTGTTGTGTTCCAGCTTTATAGAGATAAACAATGCATGTTATATATCTGCACAGACAATGTTAGTATATTATTTCATCAATTCAACATTTGTAAATGTATTGTTACATTGCATAACAGTTATTCAATGTGTCAAGTTGTAAAAGTTACTCGCATACATGTAGTGATAGTCTATGTTAACGTATATGTTACAAGTAAATAATAATTGCTTTGTATGGTGTTTTACGTCATTTTCAACACATGCAAGGTTATATATGACGGTTGAATTTTTGTGGTGGAGGCAGACCAGCCACTTTTCATGGGTAGAACCAGTACTGTACACCTCCCTATCTCCTTAAAAATCAACAATTCCTCGCTTACAAGTCAAGCTCCCAGTGGGATTCCTACCCGCAGCGGTGAGAGGCGAAGGTTTATAATGCAACATCATTAACCATTCAGCCACAGAGACTGTAAATAATAAAATAAGATAAAGTGCATACCCAAGGTGACTTTGGCTTCCTTATCCCAGTGTATGTCCCATATCTAGGCAACGCAAGCTCAGGTAATAGGAAACTATTATAAAAGGTTTCAAGTTTCGGCAGCATCTCCATTTCCCACATCCTGGTATTTCTATAAAGTCTTTCGATGTATATATCATATGGATTCATGCGACGCAACACAAAATCACACCAATTTTTTTCCATTATGTTAAGCTGCCCTTGAATTTGATAGAATATTTTCTATGGATGTTTTCTTTTTAGTTGTGTTCCCCGTGAAGTGTTTTCTAGGCAGAAGTTGGGTACTTTTTCAATTGATGCTGTATTTATTGTTCTGGAGGAAGTTTTTGATCTCAATTAGTCCTTCTTCATTATTTTCATGCACTAAACCGTATGTAGAGGCTGCCAGAAATGTTTTATTCTTGCATATCACTAACCTCTCTTTTGAAACTTTAACATTCAATTTGTTTTCATATTCAAGTATCGTGTTTTCTTCTTGTGCCAAACCTCTGATTGTGTTCATATTTCCCTTGAACTTGGAGTACAGAATATTTTTCACCAGGCAGGTTGATACATTGTTCGCTCTTCGTGACATAACCTTTCCAAAGTTTGAACTTGTCAATCGAACATGTCTTTCTTTTTTCCAGAGTTCACTATTACTTTGTTCACGCGTGTTCATTTCAATATGCTGTCTTTCCTTTTCATTTCGGTTTACTTTTTCCAGGAACTGATCACAAAGGTCTTTCAATTCATTGGTTGACACATCCTTGCTATCATCCAATGGTTCACCGTATTCTAGTCTTGCCTTCTTGGTAGTACTTTCCTTCATGCTTTCCAACTTACGCATTCTCCTTACATTTTTTCCTACTTCACTGTTTTGGTACTTCTCTGTTGCCTTTACTTTCTGGCATTGAAATCGTGTGCCTTTGTTGAATAAGGACCCGGCTTCGCATCCCGTCACCTTCTGAAATGTCATTTGGGACCAGGCAGGGCCAAGATTCTTACGTAGTGTCCCTCCATAACATCTGGTGTTCCATGACCACCTGCTGCACCTATTTATATATTTCCCCCCATCAAACTTAGCTCTTATCGCCATCCAGCTCTCTGCTAAGTTTGTGGTAAAGTTACTCATTAGCCTCTGAGATTTTTCCGCCAACCGATTTAATATCACACTGACATCTTTGATTATTTCCGTTACTTCAGTCATGGATATATTGCTCTTTGAAGCTTGTCTAGCCTCCTCCAGCTCATTTTCACTCGGCATTTTCCAATAATCATGCTTGGAGTCAAATATATTGTCAACAGATTCATCACCCTCTTCGTTTTCGTTTAACTCTGCATCAGAAGTTTTATTTCCATTTTTTTTTACAAAAGTTTGAACAGTTCTTGTGGAATCCTAAAACATGATGAATGGAGTTCTTTATATCATGTCTCAACAGTTTAGCATTGTTCTCTTTACTTCTCATTGTGATTGCACATCTTATTGCTGTTGTTAATCTTACTCTAATATGTTTGGTTAATTTCCCTTTGCCTTTGAAATGGGGCTTTTCCTCGACTAAACGTTCCAAGTTGGACCGGAGACATTTATAAGCATGATTAGCGCACTCCAATTTCTGTACATGTGCTCCCAATACTGGGACCTTTTCCTGAATTTTGGCGTACACAGAGCTGTCCCCATCACCAATCATCCTCATGTAACGAACACCATGAACTGACTCCGCCTCTAAAAATCCTTCCAGTATTATATCGGACTCCATTGCCTGGGAGCTTTCAGTCCAGTTTTTAAAACTGACATGGTTTTTAGGCTCTGTGTTGGTACTATGGGCACGTGAGCAAATACAACACTGCTTGTTTCTAATGCCCATATATAGCAATTCCTGTGTAACTGCGCCAAATATTACACCAACCCAACGAAGGCATTGTATGAATGCTTGTGCGTTCGCTTTGACCACCCTCCATCACATATAATTGTTATGGCCGGGACACCATCATGTTAATCGCCCCTTTCAAGTGCCAGTCTTCTCTCCTGACCACCAGCCTTTGAAGTTTCTTCCTTTACAACCTCTTCCCACCATGACCCAATCTCATGCTCAGTTGCAGAAAACATTTTCTCTGTTTTTGATATATGAACCAACTCAATGCCGGTATCATACGACAACTGCATTGACTTTAATATCAACAATTGCCGCAATGTTATGGGCCGCTAACCTCTCAAATTATTATCTACATTCGCCTAGGAGTCCAATACTCCACGGCGAGAATAAACTCTGTCTCTGGTCCATCTACTGTCATGTGTCTTTTGTATGTATAGTAAGTCTCAGTTGCGCATTTGATGGTATAATACCATTTACAATTTGACATTTTATAACTTTTAATGTTAGACAAAAATAATATCATATAAACTCTGTCTTTTTATTTTAATGGATATAATTAGAATTACGAAACCATGTGTAATGGGCATATCTTTTTTTCATTTAAAAAATATACGCATATATCGTGGTTACATCAAATATTGACTGTATACAAACTATATATATTACATATAAAATAACAGATATACTTTATTAGCTTATCTGTTTGAACCATTTGAAACAAATATAATCTATCAAGTTTGAGCGCTCAACTTAAAATAGAACTTATTACATTTGTCGTTTCAGTTTGTCGGTGACAATATTATCAAAGCAAGTTTTTGAAAAGGAAGACTCTAGCTAGCGTTAGCTAAACTCCTTAGAATATATAAATTCTGTTAGACTCATTTAATTAGCATTGATATCCTTGGGAAATATCACTGGCAGTTTAAAGCTTTAGTTCGACGTCGAAACCCTCACTGCTCATGCTAATTTACAATTATAAAAATGTTATCATAGTGAAAAACTGAAACGTCGGTTATAGTGAGTGACATATCATACATATATATAAATATATAAAATATACAATCATATAGTTCTAAACAAGAAAGGGTAGAGATATCATATATAAATAAATGCAATTTAAAAACGATGATATATTCTAAATGCAAATAAAAACAATGATATATCTTCTAAAGCTGGCGATTCAAAAGTTCTATACGTGTACTCTGCCTTTTAATGATTTATTTTAGAGAATTGTTGGGTTTCTGAAATCCGGTTATGTCACGAATGTTGTAAAAAATAAATAACTCTGAAGTTATAAAAGCTGTAAAAATTGATAAATCTGAAGTTATAAAATTATCCTTACCTTTATAAAGCTGATAAACATGTTGTTTATCTTTCAAGTTATAATCTCAATTATTTTCACTTTTATGTCCAGAATATCATACACGTCTAAACGGTTAGGCACGTGAGCGGAGAATGACAAAACGTTTTTACATAGTATCTTTGAATGGTGTGAACCGCACGGGACATCCATTATTTTTGAAAAAATTCAATTTAATCATGTTATTTATTCCGTTTATTTGTTAGCGCACTTGGTTGTAAGACATTGTCTTAAGATATAATGAGTGTTTTTTTTATTTATAAAATTGCAATTTATTCCGTATATCCGTGACACACTCAGCTGGCGCATAAAGTACGGATGAAGCTAGAGTGTAATAAAAATGCAATGTATATGTGTCTATGATGCATCACGCATTTGTTATGTGTCACTGTTATGTGTTACAGTTATGTGTCACTGTTATGTGTTACAGTTATGCGTTTCAGCGCAGGTCATGTGGCACATAATATTATGATAAATATTTGTGTCTAATGATGCATCACGCATGTGTTATGAGTTACTGTTATGTGTTACAATTATGTGTCTACAGTTGTATGTTACAAGTATGTGTTTACAGCGCAGGTCATGTGGCACATAATATCATGATAAATATATGTGTCTATGATGCATCACGCATGTAAGCTAAATACATTATTAAACACATTATTAAACTATTTACTCTTTCTGAAATTTCATGACCTATCATGTCACTATACCATTTTTTGATGTGACGTAACATATCATAAACAAGTACGCCTTATCTCTGGTTTGCAACAGCTTTATTCTATTCATCTAGAAATTATCTTAACTTGGATGACTTTGTTTAACATTAATATCAGGACGATCTGCATCATAGACACACATATTTATCATGATATTATGTGCCACATGACATGCGCTGTAAACACATAGCCGTAACACATAGCGGTAACACATAACACACGCGTGATGCATCATAGACACAAATATTTATCATAATATTATGTGCCACATGACCTGCGCTATAAACACATAGCTGTAACACATAACAATAACACTAAAACATGCGTGATGCATCATAGACACAAATATTTATCATAATATTATGTGCCACATGACCTGCGCTGTAAAAACATAACTGTTATACATAAAAGTAATACATAACACATGCGTGATGCAGCACAGACATATATATTTATCATGTAAGTCAAGCAGGTTAAGACAGATTAGAAACATTTATAGCATGAAATACAAACATTGTTTTTTTTTTCTAATTAACATAATAGTTTTGTTGCAAACCAGAGATAAGGTGTACTTGATTACAATGCTACGTCACATCAAATAAATGGTATTGTGACATAATAGGTATGACATTTTTCTAATTAACATAATAGTTTTGTTGCAAACCAGAGATAAGGCGTACTTGATTACAATGCTACGTCACATCAAATAAATGGTATTGTAACATGATAGGTATGACACTTTTCTAATTAACATAATAGTTTTGTTGCAAACCAGAGATAAGGCGTACTTGATTACAATGCTACGTCACATCAAATAAATTGTATTGTAACATGATAGGTATGACATTTAAGAAAAAGTAAGTATTTTGATAGCTTATACAGTACACCATACTTTTTGTTTTATATTAGAAATAGCATTATTACATTGCATAACAACTGGCATAAGGCGTACATGTTTTTATAGCATGATGCGTCAGATTGTCCTGATATTAATGTTAAACAAAGGCATCCAAGATAAGATAATTTCTAGATGAACAGAATAAAGCTGTTGCAAACCAGAGATAAGGCGTACTTATTTATGATATGTTACGTCACATCAAAAAATGGTATAGTGACATGATAGGTCATGAAATTTCAGAAAGAGTAAATAGTTTAATAATGTGTTTAATAATGTATTTAGCTTACATGCGTGATGCATCATAGACACATATATTTATCATGATATTATGTGCCACATGACCTGCGCTGTAAACACATACTTGTAACATACAACTGTAGACACATAATTGTAACACATAACAGTAACTCATAACACATGCGTGATGCATCATTAGACACAAATATTTATCATAATATTATGTGCCACATGACCTGCGCTGTAAACGCATAACTGTAACACATAACAGTGACACATAACTGTAACACATAACAGTGACACATAACAAATGCGTGATGCATCATAGACACATATACATTGCATTTTTATTACACTCTAGCTTCATCCGTACTTTATGCGCCAGCTGAGTGTGTCACGGATATACGGAATAAATTGCAATTTTATAAATAAAAAAAACACTCATTATATCTTAAGACAATGTCTTACAACCAAGTGCGCTAACAAATAAACGGAATAAATAACATGATTAAATTGAATTTTTTCAAAAAATAATGGATGTCCCGTGCGGTTCACACCATTCAAAGATACTATGTAAAAACGTTTTGTCATTCTCCGCTCACGTGCCTAACCGTTTAGACGTGTATGATATTCTGGACATAAAAGTGAAAATAATTGAGATTATAACTTGAAAGATAAACAACATGTTTATCAGCTTTATAAAGGTAAGGATAATTTTATAACTTCAGATTTATCAATTTTTACAGCTTTTATAACTTCAGAGTTATTTATTTTTTACAACATTCGTGACATAACCGGATTTCAGAAACCCAACAATTCTCTAAAATAAATCATTAAAAGGCAGAGTACACGTATAGAACTTTTGAATCGCCAGCTTTAGAAGATATATCATTGTTTTTATTTGCATTTAGAATATATCATCGTTTTTAAATTGCATTTATTTATATATGATATCTCTACCCTTTCTTGTTTAGAACTATATGATTGTATATTTTATATATTTATATATATGTATGATATGTCACTCACTATAACCGACGTTTCAGTTTTTCACTATGATAACATTTTTATAATTGTAAATTAGCATGAGCAGTGAGGGTTTCGACGTCGAACTAAAGCTTTAAACTGCCAGTGATATTTCCCAAGGATATCAATGCTAATTAAATGAGTCTAACAGAATTTATATATTCTAAGGAGTTTAGCTAACGCTAGCTAGAGTCTTCCTTTTCAAAAACTTGCTTTGATAATATTGTCACCGACAAACTGAAACGACAAATGTAATAAGTTCTATTTTAAGTTGAGCGCTCAAACTTGATAGATTATATTTGTTTCAAATGGTTCAAACAGATAAGCTAATAAAGTATATCTGTTATTTTATATGTAATATATATAGTTTGTATACAGTCAATATTTGATGTAACCACGATATATGCGTATATTTTTTAAATGAAATAAAGATATGCCCATTACACATGGTTTCGTAATTCTAATTATATCCATTAAAATAAAAAGACAGAGTTTATATGATATTATTTTTGTCTAACATTAAAAGTTATAAAATGTCAAATTGTAAATGGTATTATACCATCAAATGCGCAACTGAGACTTACTATACATACAAAAGACACTTGACAGTAGATGGACCAGAGACAGAGTTTATTCTCGCCGTGGAGTATTGGACTCCTAGGCGAAAGTAGATAATAATTTGAGAGGTTAGCGGCCCATAACATTGCGGCAATTGTTGATATTAAAGTCAATGCAGTTGTCGTATGATACCGGCATTGAGTTGGTTCATATATCAAAAAACAAAAACAAAAAACAAAAAAAAATCATGTTAATCGCCCCTTTCAAGTGCCAGTCTTCTCTCCTGACCACCAGCCTTTGAAGTTTCTTCCTTTACAACCTCTTCCCACCATGACCCAATCTCATGCTCAGTTGCAGAAAACATTTTCTCTGTCATTTGCGGCGCATTCATGGTAGACAGTAACTCATTTAAATGAGATGGTCCACCTCCTGATGTCACTGATTCCCACACAGCTCTAACATTAATGTCAAAATTTCCATTAGTCTGTTTGGAACTGGTTTCGATTTGAAATTCTTTCTTACATTACACCTTGCCAAAAGAATACTAAACAGTCCATTCTTTCCAATTTCTGAACATAAAGTAACTGGTTCTTTCCCTTCTCTTGCTAATTCTTGGGCCTGTGCACATAGACATGCATGCATTGTTATATCCATGACATTATCTTTTAAAAGTTCTAAATTCATAATGCGGTATCCCGTTAATGGCTGACGGTGCAAAACAAACTTCAGTGATGTCCGACCTAATCTACAAAGCTTGGAATTATTAAGTTTCACAATAGGCATTCTTCGGACAATAAATTTCGTGTAGTATTTGCCATTTCTCCTGGTGATTACCTTCCGTACCAACTGGTAAGATCTAAATTTCCGTGGATCGGAAGCATATATTTTACCTCTTTCTTCAATTTTTTCTTCTTCACTTCTTTTTTATACGTTGTAGAATTTCGTCCTGTAGGCTGTCCAAATTGTCTGCGTCTAGCATTTCTTTTCTTTTTCCTATATACTCCCATACTTAAATCCAATTATATCACTTGCAGAAAACTATTATAATTCTACTTTCACTTTTTTGTAAAATAAAACACTTTTCACTGTAATGCACTTCAAAAGAAATGAAACTATTTCATATCGAAATACTGAAAACACCGCATGTTGCGTATGACACACCTTATATGTTGCAATTATATCTGCACGCTTACCCACTGGTGCGATTTACTACGAACGTGTTTGTTTACTCGCTGTAGTACGCTTTAAAAAGCCCGATACCTACCTTATTGTAACAGATCGAGTAAATTAAACCATAAAAATCTATTAAAACTAACTTATGGTTACCTTTCGCAGACATACTGTACCCTTTTATGCTGTTAATCTTCGAAAGTTCATTTTTTCGGGAAAGTTATTGTGGTACCGGATACGGCTATGACTTCTACCGGATGTGAATGCGTGAAAGGAACTAGTTATATTTTTATTTTGTTTTTTACCAAAAAAGTAACAAAAATACACAATATTAGTGTTATTATTTATTTATAATTAATGTATAATTAAAAATATATCACTTTAAAAAAATAGAAATCATTTAAATAAGTCGCCCTTACACCCGATAGTGCTTTGTTTTTATCCTTGTCAAGATTGCAATAGTGACTAGTCTCTATCATGCAGACACACACAAGCTGACTGCGAGAAGTCTCGCGAGAGGTCAGGATGATCGAGACTAAATAGTGACATGTATCCGAGATGCGCATATTTTATGCGGAATAATTTCAATGCAGTTATTCGGTTCAATGAATGAAGCAGCGTGAATTAGGGCTCTCATGAAGTACATTTTATGATACTTTACAGGTGATCAAAGTGTTTTTTTTGCACAATACCCATGAAGTTTTAATCTTAACTAAACGGTTTAGTAAAGTTGTGACCTATCGGCATCGAGATGTTCGTTAAACATAACTTTACACTGCGTTCAATGTTTGTTTACATCTTTTATGAATGAAAAATATGGATGCTAAATGGATGTACGAAATTTGACAACACCACCACACTTATTTACGAATAACTAAGGATGTAGGTGGAGTTAAGCTAAAAAGCTCTAAAAGATTCTTGGAAACGGTCATATCTGTATAATAACATTTCACAAGGGCGTACAATATGTACGGTTAAGTAGATTGGACGCACGTTCAAATCCCTATTGTTTTTTTAATTTGTTATGCAATTAGTAAATAATTTTAATTTGTAATGCTTTTAAGTTACTCTCACGTTAAACATTTAAAAGAAAATATGAGCTTTGCTTAAAGAGAACCTTTATTAAAAGAAAACAATCCTAAATTGCTTTTAACCACCCCCCACCCACTTTGTAAAGTATGCGTACCCTTAACAGTTAAAATACTACAAAAAGAGTGGCCATTCATCTTTAAGAATTTTGACTAGTATATACTAGCTTATATTAAATCTTATTAAAAATAGGTTTGCTACATGTTTAGCTCTACTGATCAGAGATCAGCAGAGCTTATTCCATGGTGCGGTGTCCGTCGTCCGTCCGTCTGTCTGACGTCTGTCTGTCCATAAACGTTTTTTTGTTGCGATTACTCCTCTGAAACTACTGAATGGATTTTCATGAAACTTTACAGAAATGTTGACAAGAAGTCTAGTTGATCCTAGCAAAAAAATAATTCATGTTGATGTGAAATCCAAGATGGCCGCCAAATCTAAAAAAATAGATTTTTAAAAAACAAGTTTGTAGCGACTACTTCTTGAAAACTCTAAGTGATATTGATATGGGACTTTTTCTAAAATGATCAGCATGACATGATGTTGGTCCGTGTCGAAAATCGTTTTGATTCGACGTTAAACATGGCTGCCAGTGGCCGTCTTTGTTTACATATACTTATTTAGAAAAACTTGTAGCGACTACTCCTCTGAAACTACTCGACGGATTTCCATGAAACTTCACAGGAATGTTGCTCCTGATGTCTTAATGATTCTAGCAACATTTCAGGTTGGTCGGAAATTCAAGATGGCCGCCGCAGCTAAAAATAGATTTTCAAAAAACAAGTTTGTAACGAGTACTTCTTGAAAACTATAAATGATATTGATATGGGACTTTTTCTAAAATGTTCAGTATGGAATGACGTTGATCCTTGTCGCAAATTATTTTGATGCGACGTTAAGCATGGCCGGCCATCTTTGTTTACATAGAGTTATATAATGATCATTTGTAGCGACTACTCCTCTGAAACTACTTGACGGATTTTCATGAAACTTCACAGGAATGTTGCTCTTGATGTCTAATTGATCCTAACAAAATTTCAGGTCCGCCGGAAATTCAAGATGGCCGCCACGGCTAAAAAAACTAACAAACAAGTTTGTAACGACTATTTCTTGAAAACTATACATGATATTGATTTGCATCTTTTCCTAAAATGATCAGTATGACATGATGTTGATCCTTGTCGAATTTTTTTTTGATTCGCCGCCACGGCTAAAAATAGATTTTCAAAAAACTCACAAGTTTGTAGCGACTACTTCTTGAAAACTATATGTGATATTGATATGGGACTTTTTCTAAAATGATCAGCATGACATGATTGTTTTTATTCGATGTTAAACATGGCTGTCTGCGGCCATCTTTGTTTACATAGAGTTATCTAGTAAAAAATTGTAGCGACTACTCCTCTGTAACTACTCGACGGATTTTCATGGATCTTCACAGGAATGTTGCTCCTGATGTCTAATTGATCCTAGCAAAATTTCAGGTCGGCCGGAAATTCAAGATGGCCACCATGGCTTAAAATAGATTTTCAAAATACAAGTTTGTAGCGACTACTTATTGAAAACTATAAGTGATATTGATATGGGACTTTTTCTAAAATGATCAGTATGACATGATGTTGATCCTTGTAAAAAAATATTTTTGATTTGATGTTAAACATGGCCGCCAGCGGCCATCGTCGTTTACATAGAGTTATATAATGAAAACTTGTAGCGACTACTCCTCTGAAACTACTTGACGGATTTTCATGAAACTTCAGAGGAATGCTGACCTAGCTATCAAAAACCTATCAGTAGAGCTTCAAGGTCATTGACCTCTTGTTTTGATAGTCAAATCTTACTGTCCGCAGGATGAATTTAATTGGATTTTATAGTCGCATTGCAGATAAGGTCATATGGCAACTTTCCAGCTTCCATTTGTGAAAAAGAACCCAGGTGCTCCTTTGCGCAATCTCCGTGCACGGACGGCCACCTGGACAGAACCAATGACGTTCCGCGAACAAGATTGACAGCTTCTTCACGTAAGGATTCCTGGTCCCATGAGGCCTCGAACCTAAAGCGGTTGAATTCAAGTTAACGTCTCCAACCACTCGGGTTCAGACGCCTTTCCTCAGACTGAGAAAATTAAAAGTGTTACATGCTTGTTGTATTCAACACTTTCTTATTCAGTTTGCAAACTGGAAGAAAGTTAAATTTGACAGCAAGCAAGCAAGGATACAAACTTCATTGATTCAATAATTACCGATACAAACTGCATTGTGTATGGTGAATGATGAATTGTGGATAGAGTATGTGAAAATATGACAAAGGTACTTAGGCCATAGTGTTTGGAATAGTTTTGATGTACAGCGCAAACCAATATACTAACGTTTAGATTATCAGGTTACTGCCAAGTACTGGGTGTTTTTTAATTGATGTGTTTTCAAGTATACATCCAAAGCATGTAAAATAGTTTAACAATGTGTTGACATTTTCTTTTGGTACATGTTTTTTATGTGACTTCCCCACCATATAACCTATTAAAACTTACTGGACATGAAGAGACGGATACAAATATGCAACCAGAATTGGCCCTGGTGTCTATCCCAACCCCTTGGGAGATAAATAACAACTTGGTTATATCCTGGACACTTTTGAAATTCCCACTCTATAACTATATATACACTTACCTGGCACGAAAAGAAGGATACTACCGGTCAACCAGCATTGGCCCCGGACTCAACCCCACCACTGGGAAGATAGCACCAGGGTCATAACTTGGAAATCGTTGAAATCACTACCCTATAACCATAGCTAGGCTTATTGGGCCTGAACACTTAAAGCCAGGTGCGGGAGTTTGCGATCGAGCCCAATCGACTGCGTGATGTCGTTCTTTTATGAAATTATAAACTTGCCTGACAATTCTTTCATCTTTAGGGAAACAGGTAAACGATTCAAGCCTTCATGTTTTGTATTATATATATTTATTTTTTTGGAAACTTTATTGCATTGGTTCTGTTACATGTAACAAATATGTTTCGACTTACTCAAACTGTAATATTATAGTTAACCAGTAAAGCGATAAAAGCCCTCGTGGGCATTTTGTCATACTCGCCAATGTACGTTTGGACGTACATTATAGTATAGTGATGCTATAGTTGGACGCGTTCAAACTAGTATTTCACACAGTCTCCTTGGCCATTCCCTAATTACAAAACGCTGTTTTTTATCATTTAGAAATTACCCTGTCTTCATGAGACTTTTAACATTTAACCCTATTATCTTTATTTCACTTTCACCTGTTTTTTAAGAAATATTTACCTAGTTTACCTCTTACTTACACTGCACTGATGCACCTATCAATGTTTCTCGCCAAATGGGGAGGGGGAAGGGCGGCGGCACACCCATGGGAATTAGACAATTATAGCAATCAATTGTCTAAATCCCCTCCACAGGGCATGCAATTGTGTCTAATTCCCCAGGGTGGTAGTTTGTACAGGTATCTAATTCCGCCGGGGTGGTTCACTCATCATAAAAGACTCACTCATTTGTAAAGAATATGTAAAACGCTTTGAACGAAGAAGGACAATCTATACCTTTCATGATTTGGCAGATACAAGAAAGAAACATGTTTTCAGAATGATGTTTATTGAACATTACATAACAAACTCATCCAAAGATTTCTATTTTGTTTGGCCTCCAAACCTGTAAACATCCACCATAACTGAAATGAAAGACGAAAACATTCTTTCCAACTTTTCTTCTGAATAGTCCTATGCAGGAAATAGAATGAATGAATGAATGGTGTTTTACGTCACGTCGACACATAAATAGGTCATAGTGTGCGCAAAAACTGATGAAAGATGAAAAAATGAAGTAATAATTAAAAAGTAATGTACATATATAAAGATAAAGCTATTCACAACTAAGGGATGATATGGTAGTAATATAAACTATATATGTTAATCAACAAATGCTCGTCAACGAGTATATAAATAAGTAAATATAAATAAGAACATATTATAATGATTTATAAAGGAAATCTAAAACAAAACTAAAATCTATAGTAAATAACTCTTTCATAGTATTTACATTGTAGTACCTTTTACCACATAGGATCAAGTCTACACATTCCAACACGATATGTTTGACCGTTAACGGTGCAAACAGTATACATTCTGTTCATCTTGTAATAAATATGAATGAGTATAAGGTGTATGCCCTATCCTGCACCAGGATGGAACAACTCGTTCTAGTCGATTGGGTCTACTAGAAGGACGCCATTCTCCGAGTAGCGGTTTAATTAAATGGAGTCAATTGGTCACTAACAAATCCCAAGCGGCTTGCCAAGTGTTACGAATATATGTGTTAATACAATTTTTAAAATCAGTATAAGGTAATTTGACATTAGATATATATGTAAACCTAATGCTAAGACTGCAGCATTATCAGCTTTATCATTACCACGTATTCCTACATGGCTAGGAAGCCAGCAGAAAATAACAACATTATCAACTGTAAGATAATTGTACTTTTCTGAAAGTTAAAGCACAACTGGTTTATCGTGTTTCATATTACCCATGGCTTGAAGAGATGAAAGGGAATCAGAAAAGATTACAACATGGTTATCGTCAGAGTCTTGAATATAGTTTAAAGCAAGTTCCGTTGCCTTAAGTTCAGCTGAAAAAATAAAGGTCTTGTCAGGCAGGCGGCTCTTTATGCTGTATGTGTGAACAACAGCTGCTGCAGCTACCTTATCTCCATCTCTAGAACCATCTGTGTATATATGTTGAAATTTACTGTATTTCGATTTAATTTCATTAAATCTGTATTGAAAGATAGTACGACCAGTAATGGATTTGTTACTATTACAAAGATCAAAAATAATTGTTGGTGTTTCCATAGTCCACGGTGGAATGTGTGGTACTTTGCAACAACATTTCGGTCGATTTCAATGTCTTTTATCTTTTGTTTACTACGAAGAACAAATGGTCGAATGGCCTTCGGTTTTCGATAAAAAAGAGGTTCATGTCTAGGATTAAAAACAATATCGAAAATTGGGTTTGAAGGGTTAGACTTTAATTTAATGGCATTTTGAAGGGCTAATTTGTCCCGTCTATGAGACAGTGATATATCATTATCTTCAACATATAGAGTGTCGGCTAGTGATGTACCAAAGGCACCTAAGGCGAGTCGTAATCCGTGATTATGTATAGGATCGACCATCTGCAAGTAATAAATACCTATAAAGGTGATCTTTTGAGAGCAACAAACACAATTAAGAGAATAAAGCAGCAGACTCGGTTTTATTGAGTCTGTTCATGAGAAGTAATGTAAGAAGCAACACTTCTCACGCCCCTAGCACCGGCTTAAGCGGCATTCTACTTCAAAGCCACCTAAATTGGGCTCGCTGGTCCCAAAGGAGACTTGCAGCCCGATTCATATACTATAGAGCCGTAGTCTAACTTGGACCACCTGATAAGAGATCTATAAAGTTGTAAGAAGTGCTTTTCGATCTGCTCCCCAATTAGTGTTTGCAACAACTTAAGTAAGTTAAGAGCTTTGAGGCACTTGGCCTTCAAGTATTTAAGGTGTGGTATGAACGTTAATTTACAGTTAAAAATAAGACCAAGAAATTTTGTCTCATCTACTACTGGTATTGGTGAACCATCCAGTGTAAGATGAGAGTCTTCATGATGTTTACGCAGTTGTCAAACGTGCATATAAATAGTTTTAGATTAAGAAAATGTAAAACCATTTTCATCAGACCAGGTTTGAAGTTTAGTTAGACATT
Organism: Cyrtodaria siliqua; assembly: GCA_037043455.1. Lineage (NCBI taxonomy): Eukaryota > Metazoa > Mollusca > Bivalvia > Adapedonta > Hiatellidae > Cyrtodaria > Cyrtodaria siliqua. Next base: position 28,442 of record JAWPHD010011992.1, read on the forward strand.
GCTGAAGTTGTCTCTCAAAAGTGTTCATATTTTTGCACGATAACATATAACAAAGTCGTTAACATACAGAGAACAATCCACACCAGGACTGATGCATTTAACTATACTATTGATTGCTATATTAAACAGTGTGACAGGGAGTATACTGCCCTATGGCAATACAATCTCCTGTTAATGAAACTCTCTATAAATAATCGGCCTCTAAGACCTAGGTCAAAAAGATCATTCATAATATCGTACTTTCACGCGGTACCATAAGCTTTCTACAAGTAAAAAAACAACAGCTAGATGTTCTTTATTTACGAAAGCTTTCCTAATAAAAGATTCAAATCAAATGAGATTGTCTGTTGTGCCTCGTTGGCGCCGGAATCCACTTGAATTTCGAATAGGTGGTTCCATTACTCTAGCCTTTATAGGTTCTGAGTAGTGTTTAATGACACTTAGGATATGTTGCCTGCTTTTTAATTTAGTCTTTTCACTGTTACCTGTGATACGCAAGCTTCAAAACCTCTGCTCCCAGCTAAATTCCATGTGGTTTATTTCGCCCATTTTTTCTCATTTAGGGCAAAGCTTTTTGTTAGAAACTGGGACCATACGCCGCTGGCCATGAAATGGTATGAAAACTCCCCATTGAAGGTTCCATATTCACCGTCATATGCATACCATAATCGGGATGTACTATTGGCATTCTGCTCAACCCGGGGCTAGAGGGCGTGAACGGTAGCAAGCACTTTTCGATGCCGTTCATGAACAGTCTCAATCAAACCGAGACTGCAATATGTTTGTATTTATGTGTTCGACGATGACCAGATTTCTCCTTTCATACTTTTTTTTTGAAACTTTGTTATCATTTTGTTGGATTCCAGGTACCAAAGGAGTCTCTCATTAATCACTATTTCCGTTGTTTTACATAAAAAATATACAACTCGTTAAAGCAATAGGACGATAATGTATTGGGTCCGTATGATCCTTTACAGGTTTGGGGACTGGAATAACGATTGCTTCCCGCCAAAAATCTGGGAAGTTTCCTGTCACCCACACCTTATTAAATATATCAAGAAGTGCAGAGAGACAGGTTTCAGGTAAATGTTTTAATAATTGATAATGGATATCATCAGGACCAGTTGATGTATCATGAGGCTTTTTAAAGGATTCTCGAAGTTTGTTGAGAGTGAACAATTTATTGTATTTCTCCAAATTTTTCGGCTCTTCTGTTCTTTTAGTTTCTTATTTTTTTAGAAAATGTGGTTGACAGTTGACAGAAGAAGAGTTTTTAGAAAATGTTTCTGCCAAAGTGTTTGTAATATCTTTGACAGATGTAATATCTCCATCATCAGTTTTCCACAACTAGACTTACCTTTACCGTTTACTTTCCGGACCATGTCCCACGTCTTCTTAAGAGATGAATGAGAGCTCAGCCTAGAGACATACGATCTCCAGGATTTCCGCTTGCTATCCTGAATAGTACGACGGGCTTTCGCACTAAAATCTGTAAAATTATCTAAATTATTTTGAGTTGGCCGCAAGTTAAAATTATTTAATGCAACTTTACGATCGCTGACTGCCTTTTTGCATCATAGTACCATGGTTTAGTACCAAAAATATATTAAAGATACCAGGCATTTTCGATGAAACTCACTATGTTCACATTTGATCCCTTACGAAACGTCTTTGACCGTCTGTCCTTTTCCTCCACTTCCTTTCTCTTTACATATATCTGTTAACTTCACTAATGCATTTCCTATACTTTTCGTTTAAAATGTTTTATGATTGTAAAACTGCCATACTATTTATTTTGTAAACAAACTGTATAGGGACAGGCCGTAACTAATGTTGTAGAACTTGTGGGCCAACCCTTTTGCAAACTAATGCAAATGTTGCAATAAAATACGTTTAAACCATGGTTTATGTGGAAATAGAAAGAAATAATGTTTGTTTGTTATGGCATATATACATACTAAGCATATAAATCCTATTATAGAAATAAATATAAAAGTCGGACAGGAAATGCAGCTTTCACAGAACACAGTAAACCCAAAAACACGCAAAAGGACAAACATGAATGGCAAAGTTAACAAAGAATAAAGTCATATGACGTCACAAAATGGGTTGACAATAGAGCTACCGCCTTGGAACGGTCAGTGGCAAAAAAGGGGACCGCTGGGGGTTTAAACCAGGTTCTAGGGTGCACCAAACCTCACACTTACCTTACTTCAGCCCAATTAAACGGGACAGTGTAAATAAAGAAATCCCCGACATTAACATGTCAAATATACCGCCTAGGCAACAAGTTACACTAGGGAGGAAGAAGCCATCTACCAATCCTTTTATTATAATTATAATTAAAATCTGGATAGGACAGTTGACTTTTAAAAGTCTCACACGTGGAGAATGAATCCACAGATGTGTTGTGCATGGAGTCTTGACAACACTTCAATTAGTATTTACCAGTACATTTTCAAATTGTATAAATAAACTGATAAATCAAAGGTTAAGCTCATGCATAAATTAACTGATATTATCTCTAGTTAAAAAAATTGTTAAATGTTTACTTTTCTATTCTGTTGTTGTCCACATTTTGTCAACATAATTATTACTTTTTTTTGGTAGTCTAAACCACTCCCCAGGCCGGACGGTAATCTACGCAGAACTATTCCCGACTATCTCCTAAGTCTAGTCCCTTTCGACAACTTCTTGCTCCCCAGGCTGACCCCTTCTACAACTTCTTCGATCAGTCTTTTGTCAACGTTCTTTAATAAACAATTACCGGAAAATGTTCATCCCATTAAAGCAACACATTTATTTCGGTAATAAATAAAACAAGGGGCCTAGACGGCCCTTAATCGATCACCTGAGGATCTTCGTAATAATCTTAAGTTAAAACTCCAAATACAAACTTTGGACTCCGGGGGTGCAGTCATCTTTGATCCGAGGGACTTCAAATGAGCAAACTTGGTCGTCCAGGGATTATAATAATAACGAGCAAGAGGGTGTGTGGATGCTCTGCAAGCTTAAATGGGTCTGTGTCTTGTGGTTTCAGAATAAATAAAGAATATTATTTAGAAAAGTAAATCAAAAGAAAAAATGCATCCAAACGGAAAACAATAAGAAAATGAAGATTAAAACAAAAAATAAATTTACCTCCAGTGAGATTTGAACCCACGGCCCTAGCTTCCAAGTGTACAATAATTTATTTAAAGTTTTTTCTATGGCAGACATCTTGGAAATCACGTTAACCTAATTTTAACAAATTTTAAAACCATTCACCCAAGGATCATCCGTGTGAACTTTGGTCAAAATTGACCAAAAGGTTTGAGAAAAAAATAGTTTTTTTTAAAGATTTCCCCTACATAAGTCTATGTAAAACATGTGACCTATGGGGCGATGCTAAATATGAACCCAGGATCTCCATTTCCAAGTCGGTATCCCTGTCTTCACCACCCTTTCTGTTGTATTTTGTCTTTTTCTTTGTATAATTAATAAAATATTGCTCCTTGTTTTTAGTGCAGTGCGGACCTACGTTACCATTGCGTTTGGACGATGTGGATGGTATAGGACCCTATATCTCTTTCTTTTTTTTAATTTGGCATAAATGAAATTTGGGTCTGAAATTGACGGGATTGTCAATGATCGTCTAAGCTATAAACAACAGGGGCAAACAAACAAACAAACAACTGAGTTGGGGTTTAATGCCTCATTAAGTCCTAAATATGTTTTATTAAAAGTAGATATAACATTCGAACAGGAAAAAGTAGCATTCAAGGACGACAGTCAACCACAAACACGCACAAAAACAAAGAAAACTTTAAAGATGAATAAAAAGCAAACTAAGACTTCACAAACACAAAAGGGTTACAATAGGCTACCGTCTTGGAACGGTCAGTAGCAAGAAAAGACCGCTGAGGTTTAAACCAGATTCTAGGGTGCACCAAACCTCACTCTTACCCGATTGTCATCCCAATAAACGAGACAGTGTAAATAAAGATATCCACGCCAGGTTATAATCTCTAACAAACAAGGCAACATTAATATTGGCAATAAGTAGAACACCTGCATGATCATGTATATATAGTATATATATATATATAAACAAACAGTATATTCATTTTAAATTATTTTAATTATTATACGTTTACACGATTTTCTTGACTAAATGTTCTATAAGGAACGGGATTACGCAAGCTATATTTACACGTTTGCCAGATCGAATAGTACAGTTGTATAATGTGAATGTACAATGTGAATACAGAATAATTCAGTTCCTAATTACGGCATGAAAATTGCACAATGTGCATCGCCATCAAGAATAAAGCGTTAACACAAATTTGACATACATTTCATGAAATACATGCATATACATTCAGACAGAAAAGAGCATGACCTAATTTGACCTATCAGGTTAATTTATTTAATTTAAATTAAGGGTATTTATGTTATCTAGATAGTATTCAAACAATCAAATCTTAGTTATCATATACAATAATATAAACAATCGTTCATGGGTATCCGGTGAAGATCAGGAATTCCAACACGAGGTACAATTGTTTTTATCGGAAACGAGGCTCTGCTGAGGTTCCGATTACAATAGTTATACCGAGGGTTGGACTTTCCCTATAGAAACCGGATTATCATGATTGATTCTTTTCCTTGCATACCATTTACATTCTGTGCATCGGCGTCGCCAGCTACTAGCGTTTTGCATGTTTATTTACACAATGATGTCATGTAACTGTCATTGTTGATATCCGAGCGCGACTTTTATCTTCCCCCATGTGTAAGATCAGGCTTTCCATCACCCATGTAAAAATCGGTTAACCTTATCCGGTATGCAAGAAACGAATAATTAAATAAGGAACACTAGTTAAGGTGTAAACATAGTAATCGCTAATCATCAATTAAATTATAGAATGCTTTCCAACATCAACTATTCGTTTTACGCGTTTATGATCAAGATAAAATATGTAGCTTTGTCAACAGCTTACTAGCAACACACCTTAAAGGGGTTTGCTACAGCAATCCTTCAATATTACTAATGTGAAGACATGTGTTGGACATGTTTTCTGTCGCACAATTCATTTGTTTATATCCAATCCAACAAAGTTCGTTTTTAATGTAAATAAAACAGTTTGAATTGTTGTTTAACGGATATTATCTGCCAAGCAAAAGTGTTGTATGACGCAGTTATTTTTTTTTATCAAATAAAACAATAAAGCAAAGTTCGTTTTGAATGTGAATAAAGCAGCACACAAATCACTATACGTTACGTTAAGTTTGCGTTGATCAATCATGTCACATAATTCTTACATTAGAAAATGTTAAATAATTGATACAAAATGGCGGCATACTCGGTGCATCCGTAGGGTAGTTCACACATTAGGAAATGTTGAATAATTGATACAAAATGATGGCATAGTCAGTGCACCCGTGGGGTAGTTCACACTTTGGGAAATGTTGAATACTTGATACAAAATGACAGCATAGTCAGTGCACCCTTGGGGTAGTTCACACTTTGGGAAATGTTGAATACTTGATACAAAATGACAGCATAGTCAGTGCACCCGTGGGGTAGTTCACAATTTGGGAAATGTTGAATACTTGATACAAAATGACAGCATAGTCAGTGTACCCGTGGGGTAGTTCACACTTTTGGAAATGTTGAATACTTGATACAAAATGATGGAATAGTCAGTGCACCCGTGGGGTAGTTCAGACTTTGGGAAATGTTGAATACTTGATACAAAATGATGGCATAGTCTGTGCATCCAAGGGGTAGTTCACACTTTAGGAAATATTGAAAACTTGATACAAAATGACAGCATACTCGGTGCATCCGTAGGGTAGTTCACACAAATAGGAAATGTTGAATAATTGATACAAAATGACAGCATAGTCAGTGCATCCGTGGGGTAGTTCACACTTTGGGAAATGTTGAATACTTGATACAAAATGACAGCATAGTCAGTGCACCCGTGGGGTAGTTCACACTTTAGGAAATCTTGAATAATTGATACAAACTGACGGCATACTCGGTGCATCCGTACTGTACAGTATCGAGAGTTGTATCGGTATTCGATTGTTTTAACGTGCTTCGAAACAAACAAATACGAATGTACTGTTTAAACATGATTGCTGTATGACTTACATTAAAAACTTCGGAATAATCAGACAAGATCGACCCATTACAGATTTAAGCCCCTTTTTGAGGTGAATGTATGAAAAATCGAAAAAAATGATCAACATTAACATATGGTTTATCTCGTTTATCTGGGATAGAAGTTGTTGCCCCATTAAATTAAAATTACTTCTTTCATGGCTAATTGTACACTCATTTTAGTTAATTTAAATTGTGTGAGTAAATGAAAGGAGAAATTTGGAAACCGCCGAACACGATAAATACAAACAATATTGCAGTCTCGATTTTATTGAGACTGTTCATAAACGGTAGTGAAGTTCAATTTTACGCGAAGTTCATTGTACAAGACACAATAATGATTACTATCTTAACAGTTTATGGTTGCTTAGCTATTTGAATCTATTTATAGAATGTAATACATACAGTAGATACAGAAGTCAAACAGCAATCACAGAACGCAGTTAAACAAACTCATAATAAAATAAACAACAATTAAAAGTATAAATATAAGTAAAGTATAAGTAAAGTGAAACCACAAACATATAAGGGTTCACAACAGGGGTACAGCCATTGAACGGTCAGAGGCAAAAGGGCCATTCCTAGATATGGTGTATATAGTCGTTTCCTGATGAATGAATGAATGGTGTTTTACGGCACGCCGACACACAAATAGGCCATATTGTGCGCAAAAAAATGATGAAAATGAAGAATTAATTAAAAATTAATGTAAATATATAAAGATAAAATTATTAAAAAATAAGGGATGATAAGGTGTAATATAAAGTATGTATGTAAATCAACAAATGCCCGTCAACGGGTATATAAACAAGTATAAATATATAAGAACACATTACAATGATTTATATAGTCTGATCTCTTTGAGGAAATCTAAAACAAGACTAAAATCTACAGTATCATATAACTCTTTCATAGTATTAACATTGTAGTACCTTTGACGCATAGGATCAAAGTCTACACATTCCAATAAGATGTGTTTGACCGTTAACGGTGCAAAGCAGGGTATACATTCTGGTAATTGCTCACCTTGTAATAAATATGAATGAGTATAACGTGTATGCCCTATCCTGCACCGGGCTAGTATAACTTCCTCTCGACGAATGGGTCTAGTAGAAGAACGCCATTCTCCGAGTAACGGTTTAATTGAATGGAGTTTATTGTTAAAGGACAAATCCCAAGCGGTTTGCCAAGAGTTACGAATATATGTGTTAATACAACTTTTAAAATCAGTATAAGGTAATTTGGTATTAGATATAGGTAAATCTAATGCTGCCTTAGCAGCACTATCAGCTCTATCATTACCACGTATTCCTACATGGCTTGGAAGCCAGCAGAAAATAATAACATTATCAATTATAAGAGAATTGTATTTTTCTAAAAGTTGAAGCACAACTGGGTTATCATGTTTCATATTACCCAGTGCTTGAAGAGATGAAAGGGAATCAGAAAAGATTACGAAATGGTCATCATCAGATTCCTGAATATAATTTAAGGCAAGTTCAATTGCCTTAAGTTCAGCTGAAAAGATAGAGTTCTTGTCAGGCAGGCGGCTCTTTATGCTGTGTTTGTGAACAGCTGCTGCAGCTACCTTATCTCCATCTTTAGAGCCATCTGTGTAGATATGTTGAAAGTCACTGTATTTCGATATAATTTCATTAAATTTGCTTTGAAAGACAGTAGGGTCTGTACTGGATTTGTTATTATTACAAATATCAAAAATAATTGTTGGAGTTTCCAAAGTCCACGGTGGAATTTGTGGTACTTTGTACTTGGCAATCAAATTTAGGTCGATTTCAGTGTCTCTTAATTTTGGTTTAATACGAAGAACAAATGGTCGAATGGCCTTCGGTTTTCGATCAAAAAGAGGTTCACAACTAGGATGAAAAACGTTATCGAAAGTTGGGTTTGAAGGGTTAGACTTTAATTTAATGGCGTATTGAAGAGCTAAGTTGTCTCGTCTATGAGACAGTGATGGTTCATTGGCTTCAACATATAGACTTTCGGCTGGTGATGTACGAAAGGCACCTAAGGCGAGTCGTAATCCTTGATTATGTATAGGGTCGAGCATCTGCAAGTACGACTTGCGAGTCGATCCATATACTACTGAGCCGTAGTCCAGCTTGGATCTGATAAGAGATCTGTAAAGTCGCAAGAGGACTTTTCGATCTGCTCCCCAATTAGTGTTTGCAACAACTTTAAGTAAGTTAAGAGCTTTAAGGCATTTGGCCTTCAAGTATTTAAGGTGTGGTATAAACGTTAATTTACGGTCGAAAATAAGACCAAGGAATTTTGTCTCATCCACTACTGGTATTGGTGACCCGTCCAGTGTTAGATGAGGGTCTTCATGATGTTTACGAAGTTGACAAAAGTGCATACAATTAGTTTTAGATTTAGAAAATTTAAAACCATTTTCATCAGACCAGGTCTGAAGTTTATTGAGACATTGTTGTAATTGTCTCTCGATAGTATTCATGTTTTTTGCACGATAACATATAACAAAGTCGTCAACATATAGCGAACAATCCACACCTGGATTGATGCATTTTACTATGCTGTTAATCTTTATATTAAAAAGTGTGACAGATAGTATGCTGCCCTGTGGAACACCCATCTCCTGTTCATGAATATCAGAGAGGGTTGAACCCATTCGGACACGAAACTGTCTATCTTCTAAGAATTTCTCTATAAAAATGGGTAATCGGCCTCTAAGACCAATGTCATGTAGATCATTCATAATACCGTACTTCCATGCAGTATCATAAGCTTTCTCCAAGTCAAAAAATACAGCGACTAAATGTTATTTTTTTATGAAAGCTTCCCTAATAAACGATTCAAATCGTATGAGATTGTCTGTTGTGCCTCGTTGGCGCCGGAATCCACTTTGATACTTTGTTATCAGTTTGTTGGACTCCAGGTACCAAACGAGTCTCTCATTAATCATTCGTTCCATGGTTTTACATATACAACTCGTTAAAGCGATTGGGCGATAATTTATTGGGTCCGTATGATCCTTTCCAGGTTTGGGGACTGGAATAACGATTGCTTCCCGCCAAGAATCGGGGAAGATTCCCGTCACCCAAACCTTATTAAATATATCAAGAAGGGTGGAGAGACAGGATTCAGGTAAATGTTTTAGTAATTGATAATGGATATCATCAGGACCAGCTGATGTATCATGAGCCTTTTTAAGGGACTCTCGAAGTTCTTTGAGAGAGAATAGTTTATTGTATTTTTCCAAGTTTTTCGACTTGAAGTTCAGCTTCTTCTGTTCTTTTTTTTTTGTTATTTTTCAGAAAATTTGGTTGACAATTTTCAGAAGAAGAATTTTTGGAAAAAGTTTCTGCCAAAGTGTTTGTAATATCTTTGACAGATGTTATATCTCCATTATATGTTTTAAGATGATTTACAGTACTAGAATTACCTTTACCACTTATTTTCCGGACCATGTCCCACGTCTTCTTAAGAGATGAGCGAGAATTCAGCCTAGAGACGTAAGTTCTCCAGGATTTCCTCATGCTATCCTTAATAGTACGACGGGCTTTCGCACGAAAAACTCTAAAGTTACCTAATTTTTTTTGAGTTGGCCGCAAGTTAAAATTATTTAATGCAGCTTTACGATCGCTGACTGCCTTTTTGCAGTCATCGTCGTACCATGGTTTATGTGGGCGTTTAGGATTTGCAGAGGTTTTTGGAATGGTTTGATCAGCTGATGAATACATACATATGCTACTCAATGTTTGCTAAGCACCAATATTTCAATTCGATATTTTACGGTCGGTGGTATTACCAAAAGCATAAAATTCAACAATTAATTTTGTTTTATGCATTTATGTGAAATTCAGTATTGTATTGTCAAAAATTGATTAAGAAACAATTTTCTTGTGTATTTTTTCATGTCACTGTACAAAATACAGTTTTGCGCGGTATTTGGGGTGAAATTGTGAAGTTGAAAAAGACTGATTTGGTGCTTAGTAAATTTTGAGCGGTATATTTGCTTTTATTTGATGATTTGTCTCCATTGATATGTACATGTATATGTAATGACATTGTTGATTATGCTGTTTATATATATAATTATGAATCTAAGTGACAAAAGAAGTAGTTTTATTTGCTTGAACAGTCTTCATATCCAAATATGTTTTTGTCATACGAACATACTTATAAGGCCAGTATACCATGGTTTGGTCATAGTATATGAAGTGTTTCTAGCACGACACCGTGGACTTTGGAAACACCAACAATTATTTTTGATCTTTGTAATAGTAACAAATCCAGTACAGACCCTACTGTCTTTAAAAGCAAATTTAATGAAGTTAAATTGAAATACAGTAACTTTCTACATATATACACAGATGGTTCTAAAGATGGAGATAAGGTAGCTGCAGCAGCTGTTGTTCACAAACGTTATTATTTTCTGCTGGTTTCCAAGTCATGTAGGATTACGTGGTAATGATAGAGCTGATAGTGCTGCTAAAGCAGCATTAGGTTTACATATATCTGTTACCAAATTACCTTATACTGATTTTAAAAGTTGTTTTAACACATATATTCGTAACTCTTGGCAAACCGCTTGGGATTTGTCAGTTAACAATAAACTCCATTCAATTAAACCGTTACTCGGAGAATGGCGTTCTTCTAGTAGACCCATTCGTCGAGAGGAAGTTGTCCTAGCCCGGTGCAGAATAGGGCATACACGTTATACTCATTCATATTTATTACCAGGTGAGCAATTACCAGAATGTATACCCTGCTTTGCACCGTTAACGGTCAAACACATATTGTTGGAATGTTTAGACCTTGATCCTATGCGTCAAAGGTACTACAATGTTAATACTATGACCGAGTTATTTAATACTATATATTTTAGTTTAGTTTTAGATTTCCTGAAGGAAGTCAGACTTCATAAATCATTATAATATGTTCTTGTATATAATTATTTTTTTATATACCCGTTTTCGGGCATTTGTTGATTTACATATATAGTTTATATTACTACCATACCATACCTTATTTTTTAATAATTTTATCTTGATATATTTACATTAATTTTTAATTAATCCTTCATTTCTTCATCTTTCGTCAGTTTTTGCGCACAATATGACCTGTTTATGTGTCGACTTGCCGTAAAACACCATTCATTCATTCATTCTAGCACGACACGGATAGGCCGAGGGCACAGTTTTATAATACATGTTAACACAATGTCTAGCATAATTGCATTTATAATTATTCCACTATATATGTTTCGAAGCTTGCATGACAGGGCATTTTAGGCCGCACTCTGGTAGAACTCCGCAAACTTCTAGCCTGAAAAAGAAATAGGCAAATTATTCATAAACAAGCATTCGTAACAGTTTCTTTTTTGTTACGAACGCCGAATTAGAATCGCTCCTAATGTGTTCAGCATTTGTAACTCGTTTGGAAACATATCAAACATATACAAATATTGTTACTATACTGATCAGAGGCCACATTTTGTCACTTGTGTCAACATAAACACTCTTTTCAGATACATATATGTATTCCTACAATGTTTACTCTACTTTCTATTAGGTTACCTCTTCCTGGAAATTAGACACCAAAGAATTTTGTTTTATATAAATTATCGAAGTAGCACATGACCTTTTTATAAACAGACCAAAACTGAGAAATCATTTTGTTTACAAGCCCAGTTTCCGTCATGTTTTTTAACGAGTGATAGATTCAACATGGTCATGATACACTAAAATTGTATGAATTAAAAACATGTTTGCAAGTCCGTTAAACAATTTAATTGTTTGCATTTTTCCATCGTTCACCTCGATCGCTATAACAATGCACCTGGTAACAATTTACTGTAACAAAGGGTAACTCTGTGTAAATCAAACAGATACAGGTTGTACGAGTTGCCTCTCTTTGGTTGAAATATATTATCACGGTATATGTTAATTGCGTCCGCTGAAGTGTGATACAAAATATGACGTCATAACTATTTTTTTAAATAGTTTATTATGCGGCAATATACGCGCGCATCCCAAATGCCATATAAGGAAGTAAACACAATTTTTGGAGAAATCCTTTTCGTTTTTATACCGCTTATTTACATTGTGGGTTGTTTCTTCTGTTTTTAATCTTCAATGCTAAACGGCTGTCAATGTCAAGTAATAGCATCGCGTAAGTAATTTGCAGTGTAAAAACAGTTTTTAAATGATAATGACGGAAACTGGGCTTGGGCGGAAAGTTGCCCCTAACCAGTAATGTTTTGTATATAATGTGTAAAAGCTAGGAGTTTATTTTGGGGTGAGGAAATCCCTTCCAATTTATTTTGGGGTGAGGAAATCCCTTCCAATAGTCAGATAAGTTATAATTATCTCAGTGCAAGGACACTGAAAAATAAATATGTATACCCGCAAAAGATAAAGTCGTTTATTATTATTATTATATTATTATTATTATTATTATTATTATATTATTATTATTATTATTATTGTTGTTGTTGTTGTTAATGATTGCCATGAGTACCCGTTCACAAATTTCCTGTGCCGAATATTTTCTATATGTATCCATTAAGCTGAAATAAGGGGTGAACGGATTTATCAATCCCCATGATTCCTATCCTATATTATTTTTTTTCAATTGTTCAAACACGTATTTGTTTATCCTTTTCCTTTTATTAAGTGTGGCATCTTCAATCTTCTTTGTTTTGTATGTATAGTTTTTTTTAGTAGTTACTAGCACGAAATTCCATGTCCGTCCGCCCCTGCCATTCGCTATAAATGTGCGTATAACTCCCCAAGGTACTGCGTGAATATATGCTGTCAGTACTATTAACGAAGCTGGTACATGGATGAACTCATGGTCATTGTATTTTAATGATCTGAGATCTGAAACTTTGTCAAGTGTCACAGTGTTTGCGTAAATCGGCAATTTTTACACTTAAATTAATTACAGAAATTACTTAAATAACTGGCTTAATTTGTGTAATACAATATCTCAAAATGTCTCGTTATACAAGGTTGTCGAATACCCGATGAGCACCTAATGCGATTTAACCTATGGAAAGCAGTCTAAGGAATTTAACTGTAACGGCAGATAAATATGCTTTGAATTGTAACGGCATTGTAGTACTGTTTGCATACACCTACCAACAGTTACAATGATATGGTCCTTGAATGCTACATTTCCAGTTCGACTAAAACGGTGCTAGGAGGCGTAAGAAGTGTTGCACTTTGTATTACCTCTCATGAACAGACTTAATAAAACCGAGTCTGCTACTTAGATCTCTTGTCTGTGTTTGCTGCTTCCAAGGGATCCCATTTTCAGTATGTATTGACACTCACACTGGCGTTTGTTTTAGTGCTGTGTGGCGGCCGTAAAAAGTCGTCCCGACTTCAAATCAGTAGTGTTTTATATTTACTTGTCCTTTGGGATCTTGAAGCACAAGATGTATGGCTTTAAAGTAGAATATCGCTTAAGTCGGTGCTAGGAGGCGTGAGAGGTGTTGCACTTTATATTACCTCTCATGATCTGTTCATAAAACCGAGTCTGCTACTTTTATCTCTTGTTTGTGTTTGTGTTTGCTGCTTCCAAGGGATCCCCTTTTCAGTTTTTTATATCTACTTTAACCGGTTTACCATTATGTTTAACCGTTTATGCTGGTGATATACCAAAGGTGCAATGATATAGTTACTTACCAATATACCATTATTTTTAACCGTTTATTCACTCGTTATATACTAACCCAGAGCTTAACCAAATGAGGTTTAACAGCGGTATGTACGTGCATTGAACATATGTTCACCAACTAATATTATAGTCTCTAGGAACTAGAACCGTCACACAGTGGGGTGTTACTTCGGTGTGTATATGTTTGTATAAGGCGACCTTACACAACACTCACCGATGATATCGGGGATGGAGTAGCTGGTGCAGTTGTCATTGCAGAAATCCGTACTGCAGCATCGCCTGCATACAGGTATGTTCCTTTTGTCGATGTGTACTGCGTTACCATCGGCTTGTAGTGATCGTGTTGTGCTTCTACACTGTCGGAAGTAAACACAGAAATACTGTAACGTTTATATGAGTACACAATAACATTGGCTTTAATAACTCCATGCATGTTTTATAATACATATAAGGAGATCTCATGTGCGATTACATAGTTCTTATTTCGTTTAAAATTATACATTATTAGTTAATACCTTTAGTATATCTTGAAGGTCGATTTACATTGTTAACTTACAGTGTTCATGCGTCAAGTACAACATGTCATGCCATATAGCACAATCTCATATTCAACTACACTAAATATATTATTAATTATAGTAAGATATAGTACATACCTCGAAGTCACTGCATCCCATTGAATACTGGATGTCGGTGCCTCCCCATATAAATTTCTCAACCTGGCATAGCTTGTAAATAAATAAAAAAGCGAAAATAGCGAAATAGCAGACATAGCATATAGTTTATATGATACCCTATGTTGTGTATATTTAATTTAAAATCATATTCCATACACCTGTGTATATTACTGAAAGCAAAAACGATATCAATTGACATATATGATAAAGGACAGCGAAAATGTGTCCCCTTATAACTCGGGTGGCAACATTATAATTCCATTTAGTATTACAATCACTACAGAATCCTCTAGTCGCATCGACATAGGTCTACGACAGAAACACATCATAAAACTTCGAATGGTTTGATCCAAATCGCATCGATATTTCTACAACAGAAACTGATCACCATGAATTGCCAATGAAATCCGTCAAGACGTAAACAACTGCTGGTGTAATATACATTGCATCGGCACATGCCTACAAAGGCATTCCGTACAAGGGAAGTCGTGCATTCAAGATGTTGGTTAAGTGTATTTCTCAGACAGTTTTCAAACTTCACACATGATTTTACTTAAATGACAGCAGTAGGTCAACCAAAGTAGGTCAATATTAATGATCTTCAGTAGAGCTTTCATACTTCACACATGCTTTTATTTACATGACAGCAATAGGTCAACAAAGGTAGATCAATAGGAAGGACCTTCACATATTATATGCATAACGTTTAACATTTTCAAGTTCTTGATTTAGTCCATTATTTAGATACCAAAATCCATACAGCTTTCAAGCTCCGTACAACATTACATGTACGTGGCAGCAACACGTTCCTAAAAAAAAGTAGGTCAATATGAACGGCCTTCACTAACTTTTTTCATTTCGTTAATTTACATTAAATATTTATTTAATGTATATTTAAGTATATTACTCCGATACCAAAAACCTTATAGCTTTCAAACCTCATCACATACCACTAAATAGGTCAATGTGAATGAACTTCATCTTCTTTCACATATTTTCTTCATTTGCTCCATTTCTCACAAAATAATAGACTTAGAGCACCCACAATTCTACATGGGAGCAATATTGTCTTACCAAAAAAGCACATAACCCAGAAAACACATATTGAACACGTTGCTTTAATTAATGCTGCTATTGAGTTATTTGTTGTTAACATTTAAATATCTAGTTGCATAGAAGCTTTAATTGTACCTTACTTACTGATTGTGTTCTATAGCTATATCAAATGCATGTCAGATAATAAATTTTAACATATATCAATTTCAAAAATGGAGTCGATAAAACATAGCATGTAATAGTAACACTACAAAACCATATACGTTTTATTATAACACACTTACCTGGTTTGGTGAACATAATTGTACCACCTGGCATCTGTCCTGTTCTCCCAGATATTTGCAGTCAAAACAAAGCGGTCCTCGGTTTTCTATTGCGTGTATACCTACAAAACATGTGCACCTTAATTAAACAGCTTTTTAGATCTCTCACAATTACCATATGCGTAATTTTAAAGTACATAATGTAATGTATAGTTGATTTTTAGCTCAACTATTAAGAATAATAACAGCGTATGTCATCGCTCTGACTTCGGCGTCGGTGTCCTTATCCACTTTGATTTGTGCGTGTAATCTGCGTTTACAGGTATATATCTATTACAATTATTGCCCAAGCTCAATCATATTTTGGCCATGGATTTGCTTGTATTATTATCTAGACGGTTGCGTGATAATTATAATGTTTTATTACATAACTGTCATAAATTTACATTGAACTATGAATGACGGAATTTTAGTATCACACAAAAAAACTTATATCGTCACTAGTGACGATATAACTCTTTTATTTCATCACTAGTGATGATATAACTTTGCCGGAACTACTTTCTTAACATATTTGTTAAACAAGAAATCCATGGATTCACATGTCTCGCCTAATGGGGGCTGGACGTAAAAATAAAAACGTCAATGGTGCTTAAATGAAAGTTTGTAAACATTTTAGTAACTAACAAGAGGTCAATGACCTTGAAGTTCTACTGATAGATTTTTGATAGCTAGGTCAACATTCCTGTGAAGTTTCATGAAAATCCATCAAGTAGTTTCAGAGAAGTAGTCGCTACAAGTTTTCATTAGATAACTCTATGTAAACGAAGATGGCCGCCGGTGGCCATGTTTAATGTCAAATAATTTTTGACAAGGATCAGTTTCATGTCATACTGATCATTTTAGAAAAAGTCCCATATCAATATCACTTATAGTTTTCAAGTAGTAGTCGCTACAAATTTATTTATTTTAAATCTATTTTTAGCCGTGGCGGCTATTTTGAATTTCCGGTCAGCCTGAATTTTTGCTAGGATCAATTAGACATCAAGAGCAACATTCCTGTAAAGTTTCATGAATATCCGCCAAGTAGTTTCAGAGGAGTAGTCGCTACAAGTTTTTACTATATAATTCTATGTAAACAAAGATGGCCACTGGCAGCCATGTTTAACGTCGAATCAAAACGATTTTCGACAAGGACCAACATCATGTCATGCTGATCATTTTAGAAAAAGTCCCATATCAATATCATTTACAGTTTTCAAGAAGTAGTCGCTACAAACTTGTATTTTAAAAATCTATTTTTTAGCTTTGGCGGCCATCTTGGATTTCACATCAACATGAATTTTTGCTAGGATCAACTAGACTTTATGGGCAACATTTCTGTAAAGTTTCATAAATATCCATCCTGTAGTTTCAGAGGAGTAGTCGCTACAAATAAAAGTTTACGGACAGACAGACAGACAGACGAACGGACGACGGACGCCGCACCACGGCATAAGCTCTGCTGATCTCTGGTCAAAATTAGCCAAACGGTTTCTAAGGAGACGGACGGACGACGGACGACGGAAGACGGAAAACACACCATCCCATAAAATTGAAAAAAAAAAAAAATGGATTTTTTTTTTTATATATATCAAAAATAAAAAAAATAAAAAGTAAATAAATAAATAAAAAAAAGAAATTAAAAATAAAAAAAAATAAAAAATAATATAAAAAAAGAAAGTCAGAAAATCTGGTAACGTTTGGCAAAATGAAGGCCCTGTCGTATGACGAGGCAAATAATAGCATTTTTAACAAAATCAAGGGTCATAACTCCGCTGTTACTGGTCCGATCTGGCTGGTTTGCGAACTTGACCGAGCTTTCATTGACAAAACTGTGACCCCCGGGGCGGGGCCAGATGTGACCCCAGGGTCACCATTTGAACAAAATTGGTAGAGGACCATAGGCTTATAGCAACAGCCAAATATATAACCTCTGGCTCTTGCAGTTTCAGAGAAGAAGATTTTTTAAGTTTTTCCCTATACATGTCTATGTAAATGAATGAATGAATGGTGTTTTACGGCACGTCGACACATAAATAGGTCATATTGTGCGCAAAAAAAATATGAAAAATGAAGTATTAATTAAAAATTAATGTAAATATATAAAGATAAAACTATTAAAAATAAAATGAAAATAAGGGATGATAAGGTGAATATAAACTATGTATGTAAATCAATAAATGCCCGGCAACGGGTATATAAACAAGTAAATATATATAAGAACACATTACAATGATTTATATAGTCTGATCTCTTTCAGGAAATCTAAAACAAGACTAAAATCTACAGTATCAAATAACTCTTTCATAGTATTAACATTGTAGTACCTTTGACGCATAGGATCAAAGTCTACACATTCCAATAAGATGTGTTTGACCGTTAACGGTGCAAAGCAGGGTATACATTCCGGTAATTGCTCACCTTGTAATAAATATGAATGAGTATAACACTTGTGACCCTTGGGGCGGGGCCAAATGTGACCCCAGGGTCACCATTTGAACAAACTTGGTAAAGGACCATAAGCTTATAATAAATGTAAAATATCAAACCTCTGGCTCTTGTAGTTTCCGAGAAGAAGATTTTTAAAAAAAAATCCTATATAAGTCTATGTAAAACTGTGACCCTCGGGTCGGGGACAAATTTGACCCCAGGGTCACCATTTGAACAAACTTAGTAGACTGTGACCCCCTGGGTGGGGCCAAATGTGACCCCTGGGTCACCTTTTGAACAAACTTGTTAAAGGACCACAAGCTTATAGCAAATGCAAAATATTAAACCTCTTGCTCTTGTAGTTTCAGAGAAGATTTTTTTTCAAGTTTTTCCCTATACATGTCTATGTAAAACATGTGACCCTTGGGGCGGGGCTAAATGTGACCCGAGGGTCACCATTTGAACAAACTTGGTAAAGGACCATAAGCTTATAGTAAATGCAAAATATCAAACCTCTGGCTGTTGTAGTTTCTGAGAAGATTTTTTAAAAACAAATCCTATATAAGTCTATGTAAAACTGTGACCCCCGGGGCGGGGACAAATTTGACCATTTGAACAAACTTGGTAAAGGACCACAAGCTTATAGCAAATGCAAAATATTAAACCTCTGGCCCTATACATGTCTATGTAAAACATGTGACCCTTGGGGCGGGGCTAAATGTGACCCGAGGGTCACCATTTGAACAAACTTAGTAGAGGACCATAAACTGATGCTACATGTAGTACATGAGAGCTCTGTGCCTTGTGGTTTCAGAGAAGAAGATTTTTTAAAGGTTTTTCCTATATGTCTATATGAAAAACATGCAAAACCTCAATATACAAACTTTGGACCCCCGGGGCACGGCCATTTTTGACCCCGGGGACTTTATTTGAACAAACTTGATAGTCTAGGCGTTAGCGATCATTTTAAAAGAAAAACTGTTGAAATCTGTCCAGCGATTCTGGAGAAGAAGATTTAAGGTTTCGACCATATATGGTAATGGCAGCCATCTTGGATGTAGCGCTGACCTAATTTTAACAAATCTAAAAAGCATTCATCTAAGGATCATCCATGTGAAGTTTGGTCAAAATTAACTTCTGAGGAGAAGTCGTTTGAAGAAAAGTTAACGGACGACAGACGACAGACGACAGACAGAGACGACGGACGACAGACAACACACCATCCCTTGGCTAGTAGAGCTAAAAATGAAAAAAAAACATAAACAAAATTAAAAAAATAAAAATAATAATAATAATAAAAAATAAAAATAAATTATAATAATGAAAAAAAAAAAAATAAAAAAAATTGAATGATAATAATAAAAAAAGAAAAAAAAGAAAGAAAAATAAATAAATATATATATTAAAAACAATAAACCAAAAAAATACACTAAGAATAAAAAAAAAGAAGACAAACCATCTGGTAAAGTTTGGTAAAGATCAGATGGAAGATGATAGCCCTATATCGTATTAACGAGGCAAAATATAGCATTTTTAACTAAATCAAGGGCCATAACTGGTCTGGCTGGTTTTCGAACTTGTCCGAGCTTTCATTGATATTAACAACCTGTTAAAGTTTGGTAAAGATCGGATAAAAAATGAGGCCCTTTGACAGTAGAGCTAAAAATCATCAGCTCCAAAAAGTAGGTCAAGGTCATAGATGAAATCCATGCATCCAAAATGATGCACTACCCAAGACACAACTATGTCAAAATAGAATGTTTCTTCCGAAGATTAAGCTATAAGGAATGTTTAAAACATCTAGTGCATTATTATGAATTATAGTTCATGAGAAACTGATGTAACTATAACAATTTAAGTTATCTGCCCTTTGCTTGGATGGTGAAAGTCACATCCACATTTGCTTTGTGACGTTGCAATGTACCACTCAAGATACAACTATAAGCAAAGTTTGAAAGGTCTTAGTGAATACAGTTTGTGAAAAAGTGACATAAACGCCAAATTTGAAGGTAAAAATTATAAGGTTATCTGCCCTTTGCTTGGAGGGTCAAGGTCACTTCCACATTTGCCTTGTTACATTGCTATGTACCACTCAAGATACAGCTATAAGCAAAGTTTTAAAGGTCTAGTGCATACAGTTTGTGAAAAAGTGACCTAAACGCAAAAGTTGAACCTAAAAATTATTAAGTTATCTGCCCCTTGCTTGGAGGGTCAAGGTCAGTTCCACATTTGCTTTGTCACGTTGCGATGTGCCACGCAAGATACAACTAAAAGAAAAGTTTGAAAGGTCTAGTGCATACAGTTTGTGAGAAAATGACCTAAACGCAAAACTTGAACCTAAAAATTAGTAAGTTATCTGCCCTTTGCTTGGAGGGTCAAGGTCACTTCCACATTTGCTTTGTCACATTGCGATGTACCACCCATGATACAACTATAAGCAAAGTTTGAAAGGTCTAGTGCATACAGTTTGTGAGAAAATGACCTAAACGCAAAACTTGAATGTTGACGCCGCCGCCGCCGCCGCCGCCGGAAAAGCAACACATATGTCTCTTTTTTTCTTCGAAAGGCGAGACAAAAACAAACTGGTTTAAAGTTAAAATATTTTTTAATTTCTTCTTTTACGTAAAGTCATATAATAAACAGTATAATTAACAGCATAAATTTGATTCTGAATTAATCTCACTCGGGGACAAAAGTTGTAATTTGGTTAAAAAAAAATCGTTATTCGAACTCGTTTTTTTAACCAAATTACCACTTTTATCCCTCGCGACATAAATTCAGTATCACATGTATGCTGTTAATTATTCAACATGTCCTCTATAACATATATGCTCCCATGTCCGTAAAACGAGCATTAGAAGCATATCAAGGCTTAAGTGTAAGCCACCACACTACCCAAAACCCGAACAATTGTTTAAACATATACATATTTTTTATCTTGCTAGTTCTGTTTATTCTTACAACATAAATATGTTTCTTACTGACCACCGTAATCACACCCCATTCTCCTCAACACCCGCTCACCAACAAGCCAATTCTTAAGAAATGCATCAATCCAAGTTAGTTGCGATTGATTAGTACATCTCAATGCCATTTATTAGTATCATATATGACCTGAACGACATTGTTATCAATTATTTACTTAGTTCATACTGTGCTTATGTTCTGCTTATCTTAGTTTCTCACAACCTACTTGCATTGGTATTATTTCCTAGCTTTATATACTGATGATATGTATGAACCTAACCTAATGTTAAAGGTAACTGAGTTCATTGTTGACGTTGGTATAATTAAATAGCGCACAAATATTTACCAAAATAAAATTATATAAAAAAATACATATCGACAATTTCATGATAAATCTTAAATTAAAAGGGTTTTCCCGCACCAAAACAAAGCAAACGTCTATAAAACTGTCTTCGTTAGTCCTTTTTACCTCCATGCAATATTTTGATATTGTATTTTTGAAACTAGCGACGTGAATAAAAAGAAAGAAATTGTTTCATATATAAAAGAAGATACAAAAGCCGAAAATGAAATATAACATTCACACAACGCAATAGAAAAACTATAGTCACATGGAACTAGAACCGTCACATAACTCAATGAACCAGTGTCACCGTTTGAACAAACTGGCCGTTTCCAAAGGTCCATTATCATACTCTTGTTTGGTAGAGAACCATAACCTTATGCTACACGCATTACAAATAGAGAGTGAAATGAACTCAGTGGCACCATTTGAAACATCTTGAAAGAGGATCACAAGCTTATGGTACAAGTAAAATATTTGACTTCTAGCTCTTGTATTTTCAGAGGAGAAGATAGTTGTTGAAGATTTCCCTATATAACTCTATCGAAAACTGTAAACCGCATTTCAACAAATGTGGTAGAGGACCATAAGCTTATAATACATGCAGTCTATGAGAGATTTATGCCTTGTGGTTTCAGAGAAGTAGATTTTTCGTTTTTGTTTTCTTGTATGTCTATGTAAACCAGGATGTTTTTATAATCGGTCCATGGTGACCTTGACCTTTTACCTACCTGATCTCAAAAAACCAATAGGTGTCTTTCTCTCACCACAGACAGTCCACTTATGTATTTTATGAGATTGGCATTAAGGGAAGTCGAGTTTTAGAGTAGAAAATTGCAATGATCCGTCAGGTTGAACTTATCCTTCCATTTACTGACATCAAAATCAACGAGAGTCATCTTCTTACAACAGGCAATCCACCCATGAAGGTTCATGAGATTTGCTTCTGAGGGTGATGAGTTACAGAACGAACTCAGATTTACCTGATCGGTTCAGGGTGATCTTGTCCTTTGATCTACTGACCTCTATTCAACAGGAATCATCCTTTTACCAGAGAAAGTCCATTCATAAAGTTTTATGATATTTCCTCCAGGGGTAGAGGGGTTACAGAGCTGACAATGATTGTCATGAATGGGTCACGATGACCTTAACCTTTGACATAATGATCTGAAAATCGATAGAAATCTTTGACATACCACAGACAGTCCAATCATGAAGTTTCTTGAGATTTGCTTGTGGGAGGGACGGGCAAGCCGAAATCAGTATAGTCCCTCCCCTAAACCTTTTGAATCATATATTCGCTTTACCAATTTCTTTTTTATAACTTTGTAAGCCTTTGCATTATCTGTGTAAACTTCGGTTAAAATTGGACGGTCACAATAGCTCATTTTAGCCTTCGGCTCAGATGAGCTTATCAACTTTCGTTCAAACAACATTGAACGGGCATTGCTTCCTGAATATCGATCCACTAGCACATGGAACCTTGCCATTCGGCTCAAGCACACTTTTCAGCATCTCCAACCCCCTCCATCCATTCCCTTTCCCAAAGGGTAGCCAAAAAAAATCATATTGCACACACTAATACTGTTGCGGATAAGGGTTTATTGGGTTATTTTAGGTGAAGCAAAAGGCAATTCTTTTAACTAGATAAAAACTAGTAGTGTATATAAAGATTACCGTCATCGCCACAACCGCGGGTGTTGCAAAAACTTCCCTGACAGCACTCTGTACAATCTCCACTTCTAATCGATCCTTGCATTTGTTGGTTGTTGCCACACTTCTGTAGAAAACGAACGACAACTCTTGTTACTATTGCATATAATGATATGCAAATTATGGTTATTTATTACATATGATGGCGCGTTACGAACTAACCTCACGGTTATATATCACATACTAGTATGAGACAGCGATGTTATATCTTGCCTATAATTAAAGTGACGCCAAAATCGATCTTAAACAGTGTTATATCTTGCATATAATGAATAAAGGTGACGCAAAATCGATCTTAAACAGTGTTTAACTTTATATTGGCCGAAAAATTTTATGATGTAATCAAATGCCATTGTAAATGTATTTCGATCAGGTTTTAGATATATACTGAACAAAATTCCCAATTAGTCACTTTTTTATTTTAAATTATTTTCTTATTTTAAATATGTTTCAGAAAATAGTTGTGTGAAAAATATTTTATTTTGACCAGTAGTTTCTAAAATATTTATATGTTGTTTAAAGTGTTGTATCTTTTAGATTAACCTCCTTTTATATAAAAACATATGTGCTGATAAAATACATAACATGAATCTAAGTCCGCTTAAAGATATAAATTTCTTAAGATTGGTAGGCAATAACAGTAAAAACATAAAAGTTTGACCCATTTGTTGCATATGTTCCATCTATAATAAAATAAAACATGAATAGTTCTAAATTACCTCCCTTTTAATTGAATATCGTTTGAAATTCAAGTACCTGTTATTCTGCATTAGCACTAACTATTTCTAAAAAGTTCTCTATCAAGTGTGAAATATATCCAAGCGACTTGTTTCATATGAGAGTAAATTAGCAAATTTCTTCAGTGCAACTGAGATCAATTACAAATAGAAATTCCATAATACCTAAGCCAAATAAGGAGCTTATCATATTCTGGAACTTCAGTATGGAATAGTATTCTACTCGAAATTAAAAACTCTACATCACTGAATATATTTTTTCCAACAAATGCTGAAATGGGTAAAAAGTGAAAATCGAATCTAAATCTAGTTTGCTTTCAAATATCGTTAATTCATGGATTAAAAGCAGTAATGATGTATACACAATACAAATGTGTCTATGTTTATTGATACACTGTAGTATGTTTATGTTTCGTCTTGATTGATTTTAGACAGCGTTTCATTTAAAATATCACATTTTCATATGCATTGATATGTGTTCATAAGTATGCCTACAGCTATTTGATAAATTACGTTTATGTGTTGTATTATATTTGTAAATATGTTATTAAGAGGGCCTCAAGAAGATTGGCTATGCCAATTGAGTCACCCTCCATAAATAAAGAAATTACTTACTTAGTATACGTACTTACTTACTTACTTAAAACAATGAGAATATTATTGACATATTCTTAGGTGGGTGCTTAGGAATTTTGACTAGTATATGCAATATATATGCTTGTACCTTAAGCATTAAATAAAGACAGCGTTTTAACTTGTTTAAAGATACGGATAGCGTTTTAACTTGTTTAAAGACACGGATAGCGTTAAACCTTTTATAATACGGACTGATTCATGTGGATCTTGTTTTAAAGAGTTTCTCTCACCGACGGTACAACCGTCTCAGACTGGCGAAGCATACTCAATAATTGGTCGCATATATGATATAATATTTGATTCAAAGATGTTCGACCTACTTTGCATTTTAAATTCTCATTAGACCTAACACTTTGGATGTTGAAGTAAGAATGTTTTAATATGTTTAGCTATTTAACCATATTACTTTAAAGTCAGGCCTAAAGGTTTGTGATCTTCGACAAATGTCATTCAAGCTGAATTTAACAGTACTCCAACGGAAAATTGGGCGGATCCAGGATTTCAGCTTAGGGTTAGCCTCATAAAACGGTTGCGGTAGTGCATTGATAGGGTAAAATAGTCCGTTTTCAAATAAAAGGACTTAACAATGTGTTAATTAAATCACTCATAGCCATTATGCGTCGAGCGAGCGAAGCGAGGGAGACAATTTTTTATACTGAGGATGTGCATCGAAATTGTTTGATGGGGGGCGTAAGATTTTAGTCAATATTCGGGTCCGTTTCTAGCTTCATAAAACGGTTGCGGTAGTGCATTGACAGGGTAAAAAAAGTCCGTTTTCAAATAAGGGACTTAACAATGTGTTAATTAAATCACTCATTAGTCATTATGCGTCGAGCGAGCGAAGCGAGCGATAAAAAAAAAAATACTGAGGGTGTGCGGTGGTTGGGAGGGGGGGTGGGGGGGGTGGGGGTTAGATTTGGTAATTTCGGGTCCGTTTCTAGGGGGCGGGGGGGGGGGGAGGGGCGTAAGATTTTGATAAATTTTCGGGTCCGTTTCTAGCCCCATAAAACGGTTGCGGTAGTGCATCGATAAGGTAAAAAAGGTCCTTTTTCAACTAAAGGATTTGACAATGTGTTAGTAAACCACTCATTAGCCATTATGTGTCGAGCGAGCGAGAATTATTTTTATACGGAGGGCGTGCATAGAAATTGTTTAATGGGGGTGGGGTGGGGGGGGGGGGGGGGGGGCGTAAGTTTTTGGTCAATTTTCGGGTCCGTTTCTAGCCTCATAAAACGGTTGCGGTAGTGCATTGATAGGGTAAATAAGTCCGTTTTCAAATAAAAGGATTTAACAATGTGTTAATAAAACCACTCATTAGCCATTATGCGTCGAGCGAGCGAGAATTATTGGTCAATTTTCGGGTCCGTTTCTAGCCTCATAAAACGGTTGCGGTAGTGCATTGATAGGGTAAAAAAGTCCGTTTTCAAATAAAAGGATTTAACAATGTGTTAATTAAACCACTCATTAGCCATTACGCGTCGAGCGAGCGAAGCAAGTGATACATTTTTTTATACTGAGGGCGTGCATCGAAATTGTTTGATATTTTATCTACAGTAACATGGACATACATGTATGATGCGGAATTTTTAGTGGTGGGGGGGGGGGGGAAGGCGCGCGCTGGGTGCGCCCCCCCCCCCCCCCCCCCCCCTGTATCCGCTAGTGGAAAGCACGTATGCTATATACACATTATATATTAATTATACAAGAAACTA
Source organism: Cyrtodaria siliqua (assembly GCA_037043455.1). Taxonomy (NCBI): domain Eukaryota; kingdom Metazoa; phylum Mollusca; class Bivalvia; order Adapedonta; family Hiatellidae; genus Cyrtodaria; species Cyrtodaria siliqua. The sequence continues at coordinate 54,834 of JAWPHD010011992.1, forward strand.
CCCCCGCCAAATAAATAACGGGAACATTTCACTAAAAACGTTTATCAAAACTATCCAGGTGTTCATGTCATATAATAACGTATATGTGCCGATTAAAGGTATAGTATTTTCACTGGTTCTTAAAATACCCATGATTGAATATGTGTGAAATGAATTATGAGTGGTAACTCTTAATTCGACGCTCCAGTTTTGTGGTTTGTCTTGGCTGGTTAAAGCCGTTTATATTGTGTCTATAGAGTTTGGATTCTCAAACTATGTATGTTATATATATATACACCTCATAGTCAGTGTGTTTACATCTGTTGTAAAATGTGCCTGGTGATATCGGGATAGCTACTTTAAAACACACAAATTTAAGTGTTAAAGTGAATTTCAAGCAAGTAAAGGACCCATCACATCATCTGGTAAATTAAACTAGGTTTATTACATTGATTTTGTTATGGACATGAACTTATTGCGTGGAATTTTACTGTAACTATGTAATAATATAATATGCAACTATGTAATAATACGTTATAATTTCTATAAAATCATTGTATGGTTATTTAATTAAATTGTTATGACTTAGTATAACCGTGTATTATATTGTATATTATGTAAATATATATATATGTCTTTTGTGAATTTCAACTTCATCTAACGTGTAGGGACAATAAGCAAAACCTGTAATATCTGTCAAATTCCTAAGTACGACAAGCATCATTACTCTGCCTTGCATTTTACCAGAACTATCTCCCTTTTCAGCTTAGATTTTTGATTACAAATTTGAATGTACATATTGAAAGAAAACTTTGAAACTTAGCATACAATCCCCATAACTCTGTCATGCCTTTTACCAAAACTATCCCCTTTTCGTGTTATATTCATACGGTAATAATTAGCAATCCGGCGTCCGAAACACTATTGGTACTTCTTGCTATTATTTGTGTTCTAATGTTCATGTGTAACTCTTTACACATCATGAACAAAAGAAAACAAAAATCACGAATAGTGTTTGAAACGCCGGATTGCTAACTTTTACTGCAAGTACCTTTGATGAGAAGAGTATATACTACAACGATCATTACTAACGTTCTCATCACTCTCTTATGTAAACACATCTCAGGATCACACTTGAGGCTAACGCCTCCTGTGATCAGGATCTGACATTTACCTACTCCAGATGATACAAACTTCCAGAACAAGTTACTCTTAACAATACTCCTATTATTCTTAACATAGGTTACTTACATTTTTGTTTATGCATCCTGACTTGTAATATGTCAGATCAAAACTCTTAGCAAAGCTGTGAACGTAGCAGACCTGTATGAAAACAGAAATTATATGAAATCAGTGGTACATGTGGTACATGTTTACCTCATTAAAGGAGGTGCTCTTGGCAGATCAGGCCATACCGTTTTTATGCTCCCCGAAATTTTCGGGGGGATAGTCGCCGCTTTGTCCGTCCGTCCCACTTTTGCCGGGAGCATAACTTCAAAACTACTGATGGGACTGCAATGAAACTTCATACAATGATAGAGGGAAATAAGAGAAAGTGCAGAGTGCAAGAACAGTAACTCTGTCTCATTCAAATCAAAGTTATTGTCCTTTGTAATTGTATACTTAAAATTTTAGTCCGGAACATAATTTCAAAACTACGTAAGGGACTGCAGTGAAACTTCACACAATGATAGAGTGTAATGTGAGCAAGTGCAGAGTGCGAGAACCATAACGTTTCTTCTCTCATATTAGAGTTATTGCCCTTTGTAGTTGTATACTTTTTGTACGGAGCACAACTTCAGAACTAGTTATAGGACCGAAGTGAAACTTCACACAACGATAAATGGCAATGAGAAGAAGTGTAGAGCACAAAACCATTACTCTATCTTAATTCAAAATGGAGTTATTGCCCTTCTGATGGGACTACAATGAAACTTCACACAATGAAATGGACAATAACCATAACTCTTTCTTCATTCAAATTAGAGTTATTGCCCTTTGTAATTTTATACTTAAAATTCTTGTCAGGAGCATAACTTCAAAACTACATATGGAGCTGAATGAAACTTCACACAATGATAAATGGCAATGAGAGGAAGTGTAGAGCACAAAACCATGACTCTATCTGAATTCAAAATAAAGGTATTGCCCTTTGTAATTGTATACTTGTAATTATTGCGCTCCATAAGCCAAAAACTACTAATGAAATTGAAAACTGCTGGGTGATACAAGGCCATATGATAACTTGAGGATACATTTCGGGGAGTATCCATCGGGTCTATCGATTTTCTTGTTTACTATTTAAATAAGGCACATAGTCAAAATTGTACATAGGAGTAAAATAAGACAAACAGTCAAAACGTTACAGTGACATAGGAATAAAATAAGACAATTAGTCTAAATGTTACATAGGAATACTATAAGACAAAAAGACAAAACGTAACATAGGAGTAAAATAAGACCAATAGTCAACCTGTAACATAGGAGTAGCTAGTTAAATTGCGGTTCTACGGCTCACCAATACAAACAGGTTATATGGCACCAACGGGAATAAACATTCCAGATCCACTCTCCATTTACATCTAGATAAAAATATGCAATATGGGCCTAGAATCTTCTCATCTCATTACGTGATCCCGCCTTAATTCCATTAGGCGATGGGAAAGCTTATATTAGCAGGATTGTATAAAGAATATTGTTTTAAAACATTTTTTACTGAAAAAATGCGATAACCTGTTTAAAATTACTTTTCAAATGTTTTAGTTTTACAATAGACAAATGTTTTAAGCCGAAATTAAGGTTTTATTTCATACCCCAGCCAATCCCGTTTTCGCTTCATGGAGAAGGGGTTGGATGGGGTATGAAAGTTCATACTCGGACCACATAATGTACAGATCTGCAGAGATGCTTCAAATTCTATTGTAAACACTCCATTTTTCGCTGGAGCCACTATGATTGTTCGCTGCTACCACCCAAGTAGGACATGAAACAATTCAGCGATTATGATGAAGACCTTTAATGAACATGCAAAAATGACATAATGAACATGAATTCGGATGGAGTTTATCCCTCTGCCTGAATAAGCATTGGCCCTATTCTGGCCACATAGGAGTAAAACAAGTCTAAATGTTACATAGGAATAATATAAGACAGTTTGTACATTAAAAATGGTGGTGCGTTTCTTTTAGGTTTCAGTATATATCGGCAACTACAGATATAGCAGTCCCGCAACTGCTTATTAGTATAAACACGATCTCCACTTCCATGGTACAGTTTTCAAACATTGATTGCGACCAAACTTGTAGGACATTGTAAGGATACAAAAATGTCTTCGAATGCGAGGGTACGTGCCTATACACATTCATGTTTTAAGAGTAAAATCCTGATGTATTTTTTTCTGGTTTTGTGTGTGCTAGTAATATTTGTTTACTACAAGAGGTGTTTATCTTATAACGTAACATATTCATTTGCGTAACTGAATCAAATATCTTAACATTCTCGCCGAATATGTTCATCTAACTAGACGGAGTTGTTTTTGTAACAAAAACATATGTCTATCCCCACACTCTCAGTGTAATGCATATGAACCAACCTGGCTGAAAGTTGCGCTCTTCACGTCGTCTCGATATGGTGAACAATTGCGCCAAGTTATTTCAAAATCCCTCAAGCGGTTCAAGAGATATGGAGAGGACACGAAATATAGTGCATATGACCTTCGACCTCTAAGTGTGACCTTGACCTTGAACGGACGTGGCTGGAAGTTGCGCTCTGCACGTATTCTCGATATGGTGAATATTTGGGCCAAGTTATTTCAAAATCCCTCCAGCGGTTCAAGAGATATGGAGAGGACACGAAATATAGTGCATATGACCTTCGACCTCTAAGTGTGACCTTAACGTTGAAGCGAACCGTGTGAAATTCACGATTATTTTTAAATGCATACGTTCTAAATGACAATTTCACAGAATTAAATCACAGATGTTTTATGATAATCACTTCCGCTGAAAATTAACATCTTAAACAAAAGTGTTACCTTAGAAGTTGAACACCTCTTGTACATAAATATATGTCAATAGTATTTTATCACTCAATCGTCTATCATTTTCTCTTTGTCGTTATATATTTTTATTTTCATTCTTATTCCAATGTGTTTACCTGGTAAGCTCATCGGTATGTACATACTCGTCATACATATTTAGCTCTAAAGCCTGTATTCTAATAACTATAATATCATTAATGGCATCACTCACCTCGTTTGGGCTGTCACATGTCTTAACTCGGTCACAATATTTCAGGTGGGACATATCATCACAACTGAAACACTGAGTAGCGTTATCTGAAATTAGAGTCATCATAAACTCACCGCATATGCCTCAGTAAGACATATTTGATGGGTATTGTGTTGTAACTATACGAGAATAAAACATGCATTCGCTTTAATCTCGATCAACACGGATTGATATGACGTAAACATACGTACGATTTCGAATCAGATAAGAACAAGATAGACAGAATTGAACGGAATAATTTTAACGGCTCATCAACACATTATAGGTTATTTAGAACCGCGCCAGATAGACTGGAAGGATGATTGCCCTGAGCGGTATTTGATATAGGGACTTTGCGCTCTTATTTGTTCACTCTGTAATACCACGGAGTCTACCGATGTTTGTTGATAGTCTACCGATGTTTGTTGATACGCTGTAGCCGTTCTAACACCCTTAATACACACAATTACTAGCTCATACACGCAGATAACCGTATCCACTGCTGATCTTTTTTAAGAGATAACGTTGTTTTGAGACGGAATCGTGGTATCAATTTTACATGAATTTGGTTTTACACCATGCAAGGTTATTTTACATATGCGGCATGATGGACTATTTACTGATACATCTTGAGCTGTGATCAAATATTTTAATTTGTTTTGTATCGTAATAAAATGTACTATTGTTTGGGGCGCTTGTTTCAGCCATTTTTTTTTAATTGAATTGAACTGAATTGAATGTTGTTTAACGGCTCATCAACACAGTATAGGTTATTTAGAGCCGCCCCAGAGAGAGGGGAAGGATACATAGGATCCGGGAACCTGCCCTACTCTTATTATCGAATAGATTTCTATGGTTCTTTAACGTGCTCGGAAGATAGAGCGATACACATTTTTTTAAAGTTGTATATCAGTGAAACAGACATTTTAGGTGGTAAGTAAAAATGCCTTACTTTTCAAATTCGGTTGGGAAATAATAATTTCATGCGCTAAAGCTATTTTTGATGGGGCATTTTCAATGCAAAATACTGCTGCATCAAATTTTTTATCCAAAAGTGGTTTTAAATTGTTGGATATTTTTAAATTAAGACACCCTGGAAGTTTTATAGCAAAATATGAAGGCTAACTGAAGTTATTTGAAATGTCTTAATTTTCTACTGTCCCACCAAGAAGGAATTTACATAGGAAAAGCCCCATCAAAAACTCATTTTGGCTGTAAAATATTTATTTCTCAACCGATTTTCAAAACTAAGGTAGTTTAGAAGTAAAAATGCCAGTTCTAATGACATATAATTAATGTACGTATTATTTAAATTGCTGAAGCTACTGCAGAAACATTTGGCGAACAATAATTACACTATATTCTCAAGAAGGCATATAGTGGTTAGAACGCCCGACTGTAAATCTGTCGTGTGTTCGAGTCCCGAGAGAACGTTTTTTCTTTGGAAATTACAGTGCTACATGTGTACAGGTAAGACGTATACTACTCGATGTCCCTAAAGTAAATTATGACTTACGTTAAATTTGATCATTTAAATAACTGAATTCGCCATGACCATTTAATTTAAAATAAATCCACGCCTACAATGCGGCACGCGATTTAAATATAGGGTCTTAGCTTTAACGTGTTAGGAAGATAAGAGTCCGATACACGGACCGCCCGATTTCCGTACTCATACGGACGAGGCTAAGGGAAAGTGGCTTGCTCAAGAACACACCAACGAAACTCCGTAGCACCGGTGAGATTTGAAACCGGGTCGTCCGGCTTCAAGTCCACCGCAAGATCCACTTGGCCACGCCATCCTGGAAACAAATAAGCTTGATAAGACACGGAGATCTTAATTTTAAATCCATCCTTTGATCCTTTGCCATTGAAAAGAAATATTTATGTCAAAGCAACACAAACTAAATTGTCTACTTATAAATATTTAACTAATTACAAACGGTACTTCAAAGTGTCTACACATTTAATTATTAAATGGTCAGCGTAAAATTCTAATTAGTTACCTGTTCCATTGTAATGTGTGTGATGTTCGTTACCATGCGACGATTGACTTGTTGTAATCACATGGCCATGTGACGGCTGGGAGGTAGTGAATGTTGTAGTAGTTTCATGTGGTACTGGAGCACTGCATCCTGCGTTTAACAAGAATAGCACGAAAATGGTGTGTATATCGCATACGCTCTTTGTATAACACGTGAATTATATGACATGAGAATACTGTAATTCGGTTTATGATCGTATTAAGATCGCTATCGCACCATAGCTCTAATGGTTTTCCTTTGTAAGAATGTATTGTCGAAACAATTTGGGTTGTCTAAATAAATACATTAGATCTAGCGAAATAACTAATGTTCTTATTGTTTTCTTATATACAGTTGTATGTTACGCTTACCTTTATCTCGGAACGTAAACGGAAGTTGATAGCCATACGCGACGTTACTGTACAATCCATACAACACAGCACCAAATGAAGTGTTTGAGATGTGTTCGAGTACGTGTAATGTGCCGGAGGATATATTAAAGAAAACATTTATGTAGTCTTGCATCGGATCTGGCACTGGAACATATATTGCTGTCTGAAGGGCCGATTTGCTTCCGTCGAATTGTAAGCCTGGAAGTTCATTCAACTTTATAGTAACTGCCAGCGTATGATATGTGTGGACGGAATGCGTCCTGAAGACATATGTTGACTGAAACTGCGATAGTGCCTGAGTGTTTATCATACATGGACCACCATATGTATTTTCTCCAGTGAAAGTATAGCAATACATAATAATATTGATTGCCTTGTTGGCTGTGACGACTGTTGCCCCTTGTCCGAACAAAATCTCGATATTATCTGTTTCATTTAAGAGTGTTATAACGTGGTTTGTAGCATTACGATAACTAACCTCAGTATTGTCTTCACTTGCAAACACCTTGATGAGATATCCCAGTCTGGGGTAGAGAGGAGGAATGATATATGCATAGTTCCATAAGTCGACCGGTATCATTTGCTCAATCAGTAAGGGGGAACCACCTACTCCGACAGGTATCTGGCTTTGTTGTGCTCCCGAAAATACTGCGACCGGCTTGTCACTATTTATAATGACACCGGTTATATCATAGCTACCTTGGAATTGATAAGTTTCGTATTTTTGGAGCTGCACATTGATTACTCCTGAATAATGATGCGCGTTGTAAATGTGTGGTAGTTCAATAGTGACGTTAGATGATTCTATCCCAACAACGAGAAACTCACTGTAGCGGGAACTGTAAGGGCTATACGATGCAGCAATGTACTTTGTTGACAGTACTCCGGTCGGTAGTGCCATAAATCCCTCATACAAACCACTCATTACAGCTACTGAGATGGACACATTCGACAATATTTCGATTCCTTTAAACTCTGTACCATTGGTCATGTGAGTCAGGTTTGACGGAACGCTTACGTCTATGCTCTGTGTAAACGTGTAATATTTGTCTAGATTGACAAACGGAGCTATAATTCGAACATTAGCAACATGTTGTGTTGTTAATATGATATCTATTGAGTAGTGTCCAGGTGTTCCTATCATGCCAATTATAAATGACGTACCGGTTGACGCTGGAACATAAAAAGATAACTACTTATAAGCGAACTATAACTTAATGAGTATGACAAAATTTAAATATTGGCATGTACTCGCAGTTGCTGCCTTACATTTATATTCACCCGTGCCGTCAGGCGAGGGGAGAATCTGTTTTCCATGCAGGGACTATGAGCCGATGTCCCCTTCTCAGAATTCAAATAACGAATGAATGGTGTTTTACGGCACGTCGACACATAAATACGTCATATTATGCGCAAAAACCGATGAATCATGAAGGAATGAAATAGTAATTAAAAATAATGTAAACGTATAAAGATAAAACTATCTACAAATAAGGGATGATATGGTAGCAATATAAACTATGTTTGTGTCTTACTGCAAAGTGTTAATCATTTATATTTAAGAGAAAAACAACATTAAACACTTCATTATTTTCCATTTCCCTGTATAGAGCCTCTATTTTATTCCTGAAGCCTGAAGTAAAAATCTACATTATATTTTAATGCACGTTTTAATGGCGATATTTTGTTATCTTAAAAAAAATGGAAAACGCAGAGAATTGGCAAGATGGAAATAGTCTGCGGATGTAACAACGAATCGGCAACGTTTCTTGTGTGTGTATATGCGTTCACCAATTAAAACCCGATTTTGTTTTCTTTGCAGTGTGAAAGATATATATTATATCCCGACCATCAATTTAGGCAAACTAATTATATACAACGTTAGGGATACGATGCATATTACTGTTTTAAGTACATGATTAGTAGTTCGTATTAAGTAATTAAAGTAAATCACACACGTTATAAACGTAATGCATTCTGATATACGTTGTATAGGGGTTGCATTTTAATGTTTAAAGCACACGCAGCTTCAATTTGATCTATATACAGGAAGCCATGTTCATAACTAGACGAGACCCTAAATGAGCTTGCCTTTTATGTAGGACATGTCACTAATGATAAAGACACATTTTGAAAAACAAGAGCATCAAGAATTGCAGGGCAATCCATAGTCCCCACCGGCCCAGACAAACATTTTATTTTCCAGACATTTTCTATGATGGAGGTCAAAAATCAAGGTCAAGGTTGCAATGACCTTATTTCGGTACGCGACACACCGCTATCCCAAGATGTAATCACATACCAAGTTTGATGTCTCTTTAAGTGTTATAGTATTGAACATACGGTCGGACAAGCATTTTCTATGACAGCGGTCCCAGGTCAATGTCACAATGACCTTATTTTGGTAAGCGACACACCGCTATCCCAAGATGTATTCACATACCAAGTTTGATATCTCTAAGTGTTATAGTATTGAAAATACTGTCCGGACAGCATTTTCTATGACAGAGGTCACAGGTCAAGGTCATTGTGACCTTATTTTGGTACGCGACACACCGCTATCAACATCCCAAGTTGGGTATCTCTAATGAAGTGTTATAGTATTGAAAATACGGTCCGGACAAGCATTTTCTATGACAGAAGTCACAGGTCAAGGGCAAGGTCACAATTACCTTATTTTGGTACACGACACACCGCTATCCCAAGATGTATTCAAATACCAAATTTGGTATCTCTAAGTATTATAGTATTGAAAATACGGTCCGGACAAGCATTTTCTATGACAGAGGTTACAGGTCAAGGTCAAGGTCACAGTGACCTTCTTTTGGTACGCGACACAGCGCTATCCCAAGATGTATTCACATACCAAGTTTGGTATCTCTAAGTGTTATAGTACTGAAAAAAACGATCCGGACAAGCATTTTCTATGACAGAGGTCACATGTCAAGGTCAAGGTCACAATGACCCTATTTTTGTACGAGACACACCGCTATCCCAAGATTATTTAATTACCAAGTTTGGTATCTCTAAGTGTTATAGTATTGAAAATACGTCCCGGACAAGCATTTTCTATGACAGAGGTCACAGGACAAGGTCAAGATCACAATGACTTTATTTTGGTACGCGACACACCGCTATCCCAAGATGTATTTAAATACCAAATTTGGTATCTCAAAGTCTTATAGTATTGAAAATATGGCCCGGACAAGCATTTTCGGAACATTTTCTATGACAGAGGTCACAGGTCAAGGTCACTGTGACCTTATTTTGGTATGCGACACACCGCTATCCCAAGATGTATTCAAATATCAAGTTTGGTATCTCTAAGTGTTATAGTATTTAAAATACGGTCCGGACAAGCATTTTCTGTGACAGAGGTCACGGGTACTATGATAGGTCAAGGTCACAGTGCCATTATTTTTGGTACACGACACACCGATATCGCAAGATGTATCCACATACCAAGTTTGGTATCTCAAAGTCTTATAGTATTGAAAATATGGCCCGGACAAGCATTTCGGAAGGACGGACGGACGGACAGGGTGCAAACCTATAGCCCCACCCCCCGGGACCGGTGGGGACTAACAAGCGTCGTGTCTGTTGAAGAGGCTGACAGACAAGCCTCTTTAAGGATAACAAATCATTTATATACGAGTTTAAGACATTCTCTAAATAGACAGTGTTAAGTGCTAATAGAGTAATTTATGTTGTTTGTTTTCATGCCCCCGAAGGGTGGCATATAGTAGTCGCACTGTCTGTCCGTTAGTTCGTCCATACAATCGTGTCCGCTTAATAACTCTGACAATAATGGACGGATTTTCAAATAACTTCGCAAAATTGCTCACCACAAAAAGACAACGTGTCGCGCACAAAATCCAGGTCCGTGGCTCCAAGGTCAAAGGTCAAAACAAAGTGCTTTCGTGTCCGGTTAATAACTTTACCATTCATGGACAGATTTTCAAATAACTTGGCACAATTGCTCACCACAACTAGACGACGTGTCGCGCAAAAAACACAGGTCCGTGGCTTCAATGCCAAGGTCAGACTTAGAGGTCAAAGGTAAAATCGTGTCCGGTCAATAACTCTGGCATTCTTGGACGGATTTTCAAATAACTTGGCTCAAGTGCTCACACAACAAGACGACGTTTCGCGCACAAAACCCAGGTCCGTGGCTCCAAGGTCATGGTCACACTTAGAGGTCAAAGCTCAAATCGTGTCCGGTCAAAAACTCTGGCATTCCTGGACGGATTTTTAAATATCTTGGCACAAGTGCTCACCACAACAAGACGACGTGTCGCGCACAAAACCCAGGTCCTTGGCTCCAAGGTCACACATAGAGGTCAAAGATCAAATCGTGTCCGGTCAATAACTCTTGCATTCCTGGACCAATTTTCAAATAACTTGACAAAAGTGCTCATCACGAAAATACGACGTGTCGCGCACAAAACCCAGGTCCGTGGCTCCAAGGTAAAGGTCACACTTAGAGGTCAAAGGTCAAATCGTGTCCTGTCAATAACTCTGGCATTCCTGGACGGATTTTCAAATAACTTAGCACAATTGCTTACCACAACAAGACGACATGTTGCGCACAAAATCAAGGTCAGTGGCTACAAGGTCAAGGTCACACTTAGAGGTCAAAGGTCAAAACAAAGTGCTTTCGTGTCCGGTTAATAACTTTGCCATTCATGGACAGATTTTCAAATAACTTGGCACAATTGCTCATCACAACTAGACGACGTGTCGCTCACAAAACCCAGGTCCGTGGCTCCAAGGCCAAGGTCACACTTAGAGGTCAAATGTCAAATCGTGTCCGGTCAATAACTCTGGCATTCCTGGACGGATTTTCTAATAACTTGGCTCAAGTGCTCACACAACAAGACGACGTGTCGCGCACAAAACACAGGTCCGTGGCTACAAGGTCAAGGTCACACATATAGGTCAAAGTTCAATCGTGTCCGGTCAATAACTCTGGCATTTATTTATGTCTCGACGTGCCGTAAAACACCATTCATTCATTCCTGGACGGATTTTCACATAACTTGGCACAAGTGCTCACCAGAACAAGACCGTGGCTCCAAGGTCAAAGTCACACTTAGAGGTCAAAGATCAAATCGTGTCCGGTCAATAACTCTGGCATTCCTGGACCGATTTTCAAATAACTTTAAAAAAGTGCTCACCACAACAAGACAACGTGTCACGCACAAAACCCAGGTCCGTGGCTCCAAGGTCGAGGTCACACTTAGAGGTCAAAGGTCAAGTCGTGTCCGGTCAATAACTGGACGGATTTTCAAATAACTTAGCACAATTGCTCACCACAACAAGACGACATGTTGCGCATAAAATCCAGGTCTGTGGCTACAAGGTCAAAGTCACACTTAGAGGACAAATGTCAAATCGTGTCTGGTCAATAACTCTGGCATTCCTGGACCCATTTTCAAATAATTTAGCACAAGTGCTCACCACAACCAGACGACATGTTGCACACAAAATCCAGGTCCGTGGCGCCGAGGGTACGGTCACACTTAGAGGTCAAAAGTCAAATCGTGTCCGGTCAACAACTGGCATTCCTGGACAGATTTTCAAATAACTTGGCACAAGTGCTCACCACAACAAGACAACGTGTCGCGCACAAAATCCAGGTCTGTGGCCCCAAGGTCAAAGTCACACTTAGAGGTCAAAGGTCAAATCATGTCCGGTCAATAACTCTGGTATTCCTGGACGGATTTTCAAATAACCTCGCACAATTGCTCACCACAACAAGACGACATGTTGCGCACAAAATCCAGGTCACACTTAGAGGTCAAAAGTCAATTATTTTCTGGTCAATAACTCTGGCATTCCTGGACGGATTTTCAAATAACTTAGCACAAGTGTTTAACACAACCAGACGACGTGTCGCTCACAAAATCCATGTCCGTGGCTCCAAGGTCAAGGTCACACCTACAGGTCAAAGGTCACTTCGGGGGCATTTGTCACTTACTGTGACATTTCTTGTTTCAAATATGTTAACGTATGTTGTTTTGTTTTTTTCAAACTAAATTTTAATCAATTGTTTACTTTATTCTCATTTTTCGCGCATAATACTGTCTTATGATGTCAAAATGCGTTGTAATTTTATAATACATTCTGCAGTTCACACCCGTTGATGACAATTTGTTGACTTGCTTTCCACATGAACAGTTTAAAGCGTTATTTAACACTGTATTAGGTTGCATTGTAAAATGTAAAGTGTTTTTTTTACTATATCGTCATTTATTTATTTGTAAATAGTTCAACCTATATATTTAAACGTATTTTTAATCATTCAGAAAGTATACTAGTAACTTCATATTTCATTCTCATATTTTTTCGCGTACAATAATTATATAACATGTATGTGTGTCGTCGTGCCGTAAAACATCATTCATTCATTTACCACTATAACTAATTACATTCACCATTATGTTGTGAGCATAACAATATAACAATATGCAAGTGCATTGAAACATGCTTATTAGTCCCCTACCGGTGTTTCACCGGAGTGGACTATAGATTTACTGGAAGGTCCGTCAGTCCGTCCGGAAAACTGGATCCTGCGATAACTTAAAAGGTATAAAAGATATTTTCATATATTTACATATGATAGAAGGACATAAGGCGATTATGCACGTTATTTATTTTTGTTGATATGGCCAAAATTATGGTTGCTATGGCAAAAAAACAGTAAAAAAACAACGTCAGTCCGTCCGGAAAGCTGGATCCTGCAATAACTTAAAAAGTATTAAATATATTTTCATGAAACCTTTTACATATGTAGAGGGGCATAACGAGATTATGCACGTTATTCAATTTTGTTGATATGGCCAAAATTGTGGTTGCTATGGCAACAAAATACCAGTCAGTGCATGCATACACAATAGGCTCATGCTACAACTTAAAAACTATAAAAGATATTGTCATAAAACCTGGTACATAGGTAGAGGAGCATATGGAGATTTTGCACACAATTTTATTTTGGTGATATGGCCAAAACTGTGTTTGTTATGGTAACAAAATTCAGTCGTTAGTTATACAGATGAATAAGGGAGCTTAAAGCGTCATATTTAAACTCAATAAATATTCAATAGTTACTTCCCTTCAAACAGAGTTATATATTAATACATGACTTGAAATTGATGTTAATTTTTTTGCGTTTGTAATTTTATTACTTGTTGTATTATATTTGTAATATGTTTGTAAACTTACTGGATTAAAAATAAAAGTGGGGTAGTTCCTTTACAAATTTGTAAGAAAGATTATGTACTCAAACTTGTTTTGTTAAGGTTGCGAGATGCAGCATGCCTTTGTGATTTGTCTAAATCATAGCCTTTTGTTTTGTCTGGTCAAACAAAAAACATTTACTGTCAAACATATGATCAGTAGGGGACAACATGTATTGCAATGCAATACTGGAGTATCTTGTTATTAATCACACTTGTGGGTCAAACTACATATACCTATGCATGAAGTACAAGCTTGTGTTGATGGGACAGAAAGTACAGTCGGGTACGTGATTAATCTGTGCACAATCAAAGAGGAAAGCATAGTGGCGAACTGTAAATGGGTCAACCACTAAACATGCAGTGCGAATCAGGATAATCGGGTCATAACTTCTTTTGATAAATATAAATTTGCATAAATAGTATATGAAGTGATCATTCCCGAGGAGCTAAAGATATTTGTCAATCACGACAACATATTAGTCAGGTTAGGATAGTCATTGTCGCAGAATATTTCTTAGCATAAGGTTCAGCAGAGGTTTCCTAAGTTGATGTTTGATGGAGTAGTCTTTAAGTTATACAAAGATTTTGAATGTCATGTCATTAAGTAGACTGCCAGATCTAGAAAACCGAATTTGTTGAGAAAGAGGAATTTGAACCATAAGAAGTTGCTCATGGAACGTTCCGTATAAGTGGGGATAACTATATGTCAACACTGCAATCATCTCTCTTGTCGTATATTTGACTTATTATTTTTCCATTTAAATTGAGAGATGCAATTCGAGAAAAGAAAATATCGTATTATAAATAACGTGAGTTGAAGTTCTTAAGGGTAGGTACTATTAATCATATTAGCAAATTAAGGGTTGTCAATGTTGAAACTATCATTCAAATTCACGGCTTTAATGACATCTGCCTAAATATCTGTGGAAACAGTCAACAAGAAATCTATTTCACAGCAATACAAGAACAAATCTGCGACAAGAGGTGCTTAGTTCGTACCTATTCCACAAAAGCTTAAATGCTTTTGTCTAACTATGAATACGAAGCATGACTCTGTTAAATTAAATACTACACTTATTGAATTTATCTTCAAATAACCAAGCTGACATATCATCTTCTTATACACTGCATCATAGATTTTGAGTATTCCTTTTTTTAAATTGTATTTAACTATCCATTTTGTGTTTTTGGTCTTTTTAAAATAGCTTCCAAAAGGATGTAAAATCTATGTTAGTTTCCCGTGCTACTTCTTATGGGGTCTATGTTTCTCAACTTAATCGTTTTTATAGAGCAGTCTGTTGTAGTCGTCTTGAGAACTTTAATATTCGTAATATTTGTATAACTAAAAAGCAACTCCAGCAGGACTATACCGTTACCATAAGCTTCGAAAAAACTTTGCAAAATTTTATTATCGTAACCCTGATCTACTATTAAAATATACAAGTAATTAAAGAACTCTTCTGCGACAAGGTCTGTCATAACCTGACTTCAATGGTGATGTGATTTATAAAACTTCGTAGGATTCTTTTCATAATCACTTGCATACAATCTTTATTAAACTTGTTAACAAGTTTATCAAAAGAGGTTATGGCATTATCCTTTTGCAACCCACTGCATGTTTAGTGGTTGACCCATTTACAGTTCGCCACTATGCTTTACTCTTTGATTGTGCGATGACCGGACTGATTTTGGACCCTATGATGACGTCTACGTAAATCCTCAAAGGACTGTAGAGTTTGATGATTGTCGTAAGTATTGTCTTGTCGTACTCGTAACGGTTTGTTTTCTTGTTGCTCTGGCTTCTGCCAAGCCAAATCACAGTACTTGCTTTGTGACCTTGAAGGCTTTTTTTATATTATATATATACACGATTATTTATGTGTCTGGCTGGATATCTTTATCTACACTGTTCCCTTATATTGGTGCAGAAACAAATTTGAAACTGGAAGCACGTGACCGTAATTTTTTATTTTTATTAAAGTATTTCTGACCATCCGCATTTAGTTCGTCGATATAATAATGAAGTTTCCCTCTTTGTTTATTTTCGTTTATTAATAAATGTTTTGTCTTTCTGCCTTTTTGTATATCTTGGATAGCAGGTGTTCCTGTCTCAGCCAACCAGAAACCTTACCAGTTTCGGCAAAAATGAAACTTTGTTCAGAAGGACTGTTCTAGACGTTTGTCTTGAAAACAAGCAAGCGTCGCAGACAATCTAGACTATTTAATTAACTTTTCTTTTTTTAGCTAAGGTTTTAAGTACCTGATTTATGTTGTTGAAACACATTTATGCTTAATCACAATCCCTTAATAATTATGTGTTTAAGTATTTAAAAGGTAAAACTTAACGGAGTGTTGGCGAAACAGGCGCATAGTGTAGGGTACGTCACCTCTATTAAACACAGAAGTAACATACATGGTAGGGGGAGCATTTAGCCGTTTCTCTGAGGAAAAAATGGTAACCTTGTATCATAGTTGTTTTAAGTCATTGCAGATCAGTGACACTAATATAAAGAGAATGGGTGTTTATTAGATAGATTTCGTGAAAAAGAATTCAGGTCTTTATTACTTACATAGGTTCTGCCTACACTGCTCAGTTGCTTGGACAGTAACCAGAGCGAAGCATATCAGTAGTAGCTGAAAAAGAAATATAGTACAGTGTATGGCGTGCCGATTTACTACTTATTCATTATAAATCAAAAAAATAATGTTTAAATCATGAAATAAAATATATATATAAAATATAAAAAAAAGATTTATTGACGTACTGAATAAATAGTAGACCGGCGCCCTGTTACAGTGTAACACTAGTGCTGCTAAATCGTCATAAGACACACATTCTTATTTAAACTCAAAACAACTGAGCGCTGACGCAGAACGTCAATGTAGCCCAATCCCTGTTATACGCAGACAATTCGAGATTGCTAATTTAACAAGAGACCCAAAGGGCCTGTGAACGCTCTACTGGTCGACATGTGTATAAGGCTTTAATCCACGTGGTTTCAGAGAAGAGTATATTTTCCTCTATACAAGTATATCTAAAACTGTGAACTTGAACCCCCGAGTCACCATTTAAAGAAACATTGTAGAGGATGATAAGCGTAAATCGGACTGTTCCCGTGCATCGGATTATATCCTCCTAACACGTTAAAGAACTATATGAATATAGTCGTTTTAATATAATATTTTACAGGCAGGTTCTCGGATTCCTATGTATACTTCCCCTCTGTCTGGGGCGGCTCTAAATAACGTAAGTGTTGATAAGCCGTTAAAAACAGTCCATTTCATTCCGTTGAATTGATTAAGCGGTAAGTTTGCAGCATGAGGCATGTACAGTGTTCATAACATAATATAAACAAGAAGCACCACCTGTCTGTGCTAACGAAGTCGTATCTAACAGAATTATGGCACTTGTCTCTGAGTTCTTCATGTGAACGTGAATGCATGTGAGATGTGTCATTGAATTCTTTAAGGTATAATAAAAGAAAGTAATCATTTTTTTCTAAATCTTTTTTTTTTTAAACAAAATGATTGTCCCTTTGACCATAAGTTTGTTTAAAAAAGCATGAGTTATGAATTATAGAACCTGGCTGCATGATGTTGTCTTATGATGCCAAATACATATGTGAAGTTTCAATCTATTATGTAAAGTAGTCGGAGATCAACCTTATATATACACACCTTTAACCGGACGCAGACGACGATCAAATGACAATTTAAGAACATATAAAATATAAACAGTACAAGAAGCTAGCTCGCTATGGGTTAGGCAATCGTTTATGTGTTTCATTCAATGAAGAAATACCAATATCCGTATTTAAAGCGACTGGAGGCGATCTGATCTGGAAGCATTGTGGGTGTCAATCCAAATACGAATAAAACCATCATAATGTGTTTCAGTTTCAGATGCAATTGATAGTAATTTATTTATGTGTAGGAATGTCGATTTCCAGACTTTAAAGGGACACACGGCAATCTTGATTTTTTAAAAACTCACGGCGTCCCGTTAGTTTTTCCCTTAAATTGCATTTTTTCAATTATTAATATTAATTATTAGAATAGTTTAAGGCAAATTATTTTTACATATTACTATCTTTTTATAATATTGCTCCAATAATATATTTAAAAACTTGGTAAAATAGTGAAGAAAATTGAATATCTCATTTTTTTTATTTAATTATATGCAAGCAGTTTTAAAGTCAATATGAAGAGGATAAGTAAATAGAGGAGGAAATTTTAATATCTGAATAAAACTCAAGATTGCCATGTATCCCTTTAAAACCTGTTTGAAATAAATGTATTTCATTTCATCATTACATACATAACGCAAACAAATAGTATGTACCCTAGTGAGACAAGACATTAAACACATACGTAGACCAGCGACTGTAGGAAAAGCCGCCCGTATGAGAAACATAGTTATTAGTTCAAGGTCATCACTAATACCAACATGGCGGAGGAGCGGTTAAATATGAGAACGGGGCGTTGAGACGCAACTTCCTACACTTTTCATACAACCAAGAAATCATTAAAACGTGCTGCAGTCGATGCGGCCGTGGGAAACCGTCGCACTCCGCTGCCGGCGAAAAACAAGTTGGCCCATTGTGCATATACGTGTAATTGCCATTAGGGTTACCGGACAAACCATAATATAGGTAGGTCTACTTTTTTTAGAATGTTTGGAATACACAACTTGCCGGATGTATATGTATGTATATGCTTATAATTTTTCTTTTCGTATACAGACAACCTTTAATCAGAACATTTAATTATGTGTTTAAATCAGCAGCAATTGAACACTATCAGTAAATTATCATTGATATATTTGATAAACAATGTCACGTATACCAGAAGACGATGTTTGTTTGTTTGTTTGGTGTTTTACGTCATTTTCAACAAATGCAAGGTTATATATGACGGTCGATTGTTTTGGTGGAGGCAGACCACCCACTTTTCCTGGGTAGAACCAGTACTGTACACCTCCCGCCATCCGTAATAATCGACTCCTCCTCACTTACAAGTCGAGCTCCCAGTGGGATTCGAACCCGCAGCGGTGAGAGGCGAAGGTTTACTAAGCAACGTCGTTAACCATCCGGCCACGGAGACGAAATATTATTCTTCATTTACAAACAGTATCAATAACCAAAATGAGATTACAGTTGTACTAGTATATAAGAGGTAGACTTTCAAATTTATTAAAATCGATGTGATGAAATAAAGTTGTATCCAAATTATTTACAGCTTTAAACACTTACCATATTGACTGTAATTCTTGAATCCATATTGACCGATCTTCATCCGTCCGTCGAATAACTCGGTCTAGATCATCGACGTATTATAAAGGCCATATCAGACATAGTTGATAATAATGTGGGTCATGGATATGTGAGAGGCTCACAAGAGTGGTGATTCATTGAGCTGTTAACGTACATTTTTAAATGATATAAAACAAACTGCATCTCGTACAGTGGGTGAACGTGTAGAAGTTTAGACCAAACAACGTAAATGTGTAATTCCCATCTTGCAGGATTCCAAAGTGGCTGTCAAGTAGGATAAAGGCTAAGCTATATTTTTATGAAGTAGTACACATAATTCCATTTACGACAACATCGTTCAAAACGTGTGTTTGTTTGTATTCTTAAAGAAATATAAAACGATCGGACAGGGAAAGTAGCATTCAAGGAGGACAGTCAACCACAAAACACAGAAACAAAAATGCAAACAGACAAACAAGAAGGCAAAAGCAATAATAAATGCAAACGACATCACAAACACAAAAAGGTTGACAATAGGGCTACCGCGTTAAGTTGTTTTGGGTTTTATTGAAAGACTGGATATTATAACAATGAAAAAGTAACTTATAGTATGAGACATACAATCATGTTGATAACAGCGTGAGTCGGCAGTAGCTTGAACATACCTTACTATCTTAATATGATGATAGAACCTTAATATCAGGATATTTGACCGCTACTTGTATTTCGGTGTGTGTTCGTTTCATTCTACTACAATACGTGTCCAGTTTCAGTGAGAATATTATAGGTTATTGAATGAATGAATGGTGTTTTACGGCAAGTCGACACATAAATAGGTCATATTGTGCGCAAAAACTGACGAAATATGAATAAATGAAGGATTAATTAAAAATTAATGTCAATATATCAGGATAAAACTATTAAAAAATAAGGGATGATATGGTAGTAATATAAACTATATATGTAAATCAACGAATACCCGAAAACGGGATTATAAAAAAGTAATTTTATACAAGAACATATTATACTGATTTATAAAGTCTGATTTCCTTAAGGAAATCTAAAACTAGACTAAAATCTATAGTATTAAATAACTCGGGCATAGTATTAACATTGTAGTACCTTTGACGCATAGGATCAAAGTCTACACATTCCAGCAATATGTGTTTGCCCGTTAACCGTGCAAAGCAAAAGCAGGGTATACATTCTGGTAATGGCTCACCTTGTTATAAATATGAATGAGTATAACGTGTATGTCATTCTGCACCGAGCTAGGACAACTTCCTCTCGACGAATGGGTCTACTAGAAGAGCGCCATTCTCCGAGTAACGGTTTAATTGAATGGAGTTTATTGTTAACTGACAAATCCCAAGCGAATGCCAAGAGTTACGAATATATGTATTAATACAACTTTTAAAATCAGTGTAAGGTAATTTGGTATTAGATATATGTAAATCTTATGCTGCCTTAGCAGCACTATCAGCTCTATCATTACCACGTATTCCTACATGGCTTGGAAGCCAGCAGAAAATAATAATATTATCAATTACAAGAGCATTGTACTTTTCATAAAATTGAAGCACAACTGGGTTATCATGTTTCATATTACCCAGTGCTTGAAGAGATGAAAGGGAATCAGGAAATATTACAAAATGGTCATCATCAGATTCCTGAATATAATTTAAGGCAAGTTCAATTGCCTTAAGTTCAGCTGAAAAGATAGAGGCATTGTCAGGCAGGCGGCTCTTTATGCTGTGTTTGTGAATAACAGCTGCTGCAGCTACATTATCTCCATCTTTAGAGCCATCTGTGTAGATATATTGAAAGTCACAGTATTTCGATTTAATTTCATTAAATTTGCTTTGAAAGACAGTAGGGTCTGTACTGGATTTGTTACTATTACAAAGGTCGAAAATAATTGTTGGTGTTTCCAAAGTCCACTGTGGAATTTGTGGTACTTTGTACTTGGCAATCAAATTTAGGTCGATTTCAGCGTCTCTTAATTTTAGTTTAATACGAAGAACAAATAGTCGGATGGCCTTCGATTTTCGATCAAAAAGAGGTTCACAACTAGGATTAAAGACATTATCGAAAGTTGGGTTTGAAGGGTTAGATTTTAATTTAATGGCATATTGAAGGGCTAACTTGTCCCGTCTATGAGACAGTGATGGTTCATTAGCTTCAACATATAGACTTTCGGCTGGTGATGTACGAAAGGCACCTAAGGCGAGTCGTAATCCTTGATTATGTATAGGGTCGAGCATCTGTAAGTATGACTTGCGAGTCGATCCATATACTATTGATCCGTAGTCCAGCTTGGATCTAATAAGAGATCTGTAAAGTCGCAAGAGGACTTTACGATCTGCTCCCTGGTTAGTGTTTGCAACAACTTTAAGTAAATTAAGAGCTTTAAGGCACTTGGCCTTCAAGTATTTAAGGTGTGGAATAAACGTTAATTTACGGTCGAAAATAAGACCAAGGAATTTTGCTTCATCTACTACTGGTATTGGTGACCCATCCAGTGTTAGATGAGGGTCTTCATGATGTTTACTTAATTGACAAAAGTGCATACAATTAGTTTTAGATTTAGAAAATTTAAAACCATTTTCATCCGACCAGGTCTGAAGTTTATTCAGACATTGTTGCAGTTGTCTCTCAATAGTGTTCATGTTTTTTGCACGATAACATATAACAAAGTCGTCAACATATAGAGAGCAATTCACACCAGGATTGATGCATTTAACTATACTGTTAATTTGTATACTAAAAAGGGTGACAGAGAGTATGCTGCCCTGTGGCACACCCATCTCCTGCTCATGCATGTCAGAGAGGGTTGAACCCATTCGGACACGAAACTGTCTGTCCTCTAAGAAATTCTCTATTAAAATTGCCAAGCGACCTCTAAGACCAAGGTCATGAAGATCATTCATAATACCGTACTTCCATGCAGTATCATAAGCTTTCTCCAAGTCAAAAAATACAGCGACTAGATGTTCTTTCTTTACGAAAGCTTCCCTAATAAATGATTCAAATCGAATGAGATTGTCTGTTGTGCCTCGTTGGCGTCGGAATCCACTTTGATACTTTGTTATCAGTTTGTTGGACTCCAGGTACCAAACGAGTCTCTCATTAATCATTCGTTCCATGGTTTTACATATACAACTCGTTAAAGCGATTTGGCGATAATTTATTGGGTCCGTATGATCCTTTCCAGGTTTGGGGACTGGAATAACGCCAAGAATCGGGGAAGTTTCCCGTCACCCAAACCTTATTAAATATATCAAGAAGGGTAGAGAGACAGGATTCAGGTAAATGTTTGAGTAATTGATAATGGATATCATCAGGACCAGCTGATGTATCATGAGCCTTTTTAAGGGACTCTCGGAGTTCTTTGAGAGTGAATAGTTTATTGTATTTTTCCAAGTTTTTTGACTTGAAATTTAGCTTCTTCTGTTCTTTTAGTTTCTTATTTTTCAGAAAATTTGGTTGACCATTTTCAGAAGAAGAGTTTTTAGAAAACGTTTCTGCCAAAGTATTAGTAATATCTTTGACAGATGTTATATCTCCATTATGTGTTTTAAGATGATTTACAGAACTAGAATTACCCTTACCACTTATCTTCCGGACCATGTCCCATGTCTTCTTAAGAGATGAGCGAGAATTCAGCCTAGAGACGTTAGATCTCCAGGATTTCCTCTTGCTATCCTTAATAATACGACGGGCTTTCGCACGAAAAACTCTAAAGTTATCTAAATTTGTTTGAGTTGGCCGAAAGTTAAAATTATTTAATGCAGCTTTACGATCGCTGACTGCCTTTTTGCAGTCATCGTCGTACCATGGTTTATGTGGGCCTTTAGGATTTGCCGAGGTTTTTGGAATGGTTTGATCAGCTATATCGTGAAGAGTTTTGGTAAAAAGAGCAGTTGCGTCTTCGACATCCTCGAAATCGGAAGGCTTTAATTGTTCCTCGCAAAGAGATTGAAACGTAGTCCAATCAGCCTTGCGAAGTTTCCATCGTTGCGTTTTTCGAGAAGTGGAAGGCCGATATTTTCAAGAAATATGGGGAAGTGGTCACTTCCACAGAGGTCGTCTCCAACACTCCACGAAAAGTCCATCAAAAGCGTTGGATCGCATATTGTTAAATCAATGGAAGAATAAGAGCCTGTAGCAAGATGTAAATAAGTATGCGACTTATTATTAAAAAGACACAAATTGTTTTTGGCTAAGAAATCTTCAATTTTCTTGCCTTTATCGTTTATATCTTTACAACCCCAGATGTAGTTGTGTGCATTAAAATCGCCCAAGAGTATAAAAGGTGATGGCAATTGTGCAACAAGGTGATTTAGATCTTTATGATCAAGTGAAGAACTAGGTGGTAAATATAAGGAACATATTGTTATGACTCTGTGCATAGTAACACTGACCGCAATAGCTTGCAAATTTGTTTTCAACGGAACAGGTCTGTGAGGAATGTTTCGATTAGCGATAATCGAAACTCCACCAGTCGCCTTGTCCCCGGTATCACAAATATGATTGTATAGTGAGTATTGTTTAAAAGATAACTTATCAATGTTTCTTGAAGACAAAAGGCAATAGGGTTGTGTTTATTTAAAATTAAGCTGATTTCATCATAATTTGGTTTCAAACCTCGACAATTCCATTGAATGATCTTATTAGTTTTACCCATCATTTAGCGCTAAGGCGATTTTTAATTGTATTTTTGTTTTTGGCCTTTGATTTAGGAGAGGTCTTAGGAGACTCAAGCAGCGACATCTCCACTGATGAATCCTCCTCCCTGGAGAAGTCAGCTGAAGTGGAACCGCAACTAACCCTTCATGGGAGGATGGATGTGGCAGTGCAGCTGCTGGATCTGAAATGTCCATGAGTTGTTCAAATTTGTTATGCAGCTCAATAGGGCCGTTAGACACCTTTGGCTGCTCCTTGTGCTCCCTAGTTGGAGAAGCACCAGGCTTTCTGTGCTCCTTAGTTGGAGAAGCACTAGGCTTTCTAACTTCCTTAGTTGGAGCAGCAGTAGGCTTTCCAACCGAAGAAGTAGACTTCACGACTGGGGAACTACTAGACTTCAAAGTCGTAGAAGAACCCGCTTTCCAATTCTGAGAAATCGACGTGCTCTTGACATTGCCAGAGCTTGCTGAATTTGTGCTTGATTTAAATGAAAAAGTTTGACTAGGTGAAAAGTTTAATTTTGGTTTGTTAAGTTG
>JAWPHD010011993.1:0-79211 GCA_037043455.1 Cyrtodaria siliqua
GTTTTAATGCATTATCTAATAAAATGTGTGTATTTATAACAGCGTAACATAGCATTTACTTAAAATAAACGACCTTGCCACCAGTATACATTATTGAGTCAAGGTCGAAATCAAGTTGAATGTTATTGAGATGGTTAACTGCAGCTTGCCTCGATGGGAATACCACTAAAATTAGATAAGCAGGAACTGAATCTTACAGCACGCTAGTTCCCTTAACTATTTTTGAGGAATTTAGGAGTCTGTCACCCATCATAAAAGGATGGCTGCAAGCACAGGTAAGTTGCATTGGTATTTGCTTTTGCGTGTATATATACTCAGATATATTTATTTACTTTCACTAATATTACTAGTGATGCAGGACGACATGAGGGGTTACGTGTATTGCTTTCATCCCCATCTATATCATTGAGAATTTTGTTTTAAAATTATATATTTTTATATAACGAATAGTCTAAGCGTAGCGGCCTTGACATTGTAGAACGCGCGACATTGACAAGCTACATAGTATGGAGGAAGATATTGGATTATGGGGAAATACATAGAGCGCGCCATGACTCATGTAGTCAGTTATCGTCTGCTAAGATATAATAATTCAGTAAACTATCAAATGAATGTGTATAGATTTTGTTATTTTTTATTAAGGATGTATTTTTCTATAAACTTTGTTTGGATGGTTTATCATTTTTTCATATATACACTGAACGGCTTTAAAAACGCAACAGGAAAATAAACTGAGATAACTGACATATTTCAATAGAAACGCTTAACGACCTGGAACTTATTTGTGGCCCGGTATTCACTAACGAGTTAAGTTTGATGGACGAAACCAGATTTACTCTGAAAATCTCGGTGCGGATATAGTATTTCACTTTGTCGAAGCGTCCAAGATGCGTTTTTAAAGCGATGTTTTTAAATATGCTTTTGATTGTAAATCTTTATTCTATAAATAAATTGCTCTTGCAGTAATATGATTGCCTTAAACATAGCATTAAAAGTACTCAATGTAAAGAACACGTTGACTAACGTACCCGTAATTGCCCGAACCGTTAATGTTGGAAAAAAACAGGCCCCGCGCCCTTCCTTCTTCAGTTTTCGATTTGGTCAAAACGGGAATATACAACGTATAATATGGAAACTAGCACAGTCGCATACGGCCCACTTTTACGTGGGTGAGCGCGTATGCTAGTATATGGATGCATAAATGAGTATGCGTATGTATGCGTACATGTATATATGTGTGTTTGTGTGCGAGTATGGGTGTTCATGTGCGTATTTATATAATAGTTGTCCCCTTTGTCACGTTTAAATGCTATTTTGAAATTACATATTTGCCATAATGTCATTACTCGATATTGTAGTAGGATAATCTCCCAAGTGGAGGAAATAAAGTTCATCATCATCATCATCAACAATAAACTTGTTAAATTCAGAGCATAACAGTACGAACCCCAAAAGCAAAAGTCACAAAACTAATACCCGGTATATCCCAATATGCGTAGGAAATGTCAGGCGTGCATTATCGCTAATGGTGGATATTGTGACTTTTGCTTTTGGGGGTAGTACTGTTATATTTTGAATTTAACAAGTTTAATGTTGATCAATTAAAATGAAATTTTCAGCAATTTATACTGTAGATATGGTTAAATAGAATAGATAAAATTAAAATTTAATTTCTATTGAAATATGTCAGTTATCTTAGTTTATTATTTCCCTGTTGCGTTTTTAAAGTCGTTCAGTGCATGTCTTTAAAAAACAACAACAAAAAACAAACAAAAACGCTATGACTTTTGAAAAGAAGAGGAAATGTAAGATTATTTTTAAGTTGTTACTGCAACTGTTTGCTTTTCCTATATACAGTTATTATGTAGTTATTTTGGGTAGAGTTTCTATTCAATAATTAATGGCCCGGTTGTAATGTGTCAGAAACCTTTTAGTCGAATAAAGATCAATAAACGCCCACGGATACACGACTACGCGGGACAGTCCATAGGTCCTTTTAAAGTGCTGGACAGTCCATAGGTCCTTTTAAAGTGCTGGGCCCCGTTTTATAAAACAACTTACGGGCATTTTGATCTTAAATCCATTTCTTAAATGCTCGACTATAAATTACACTTTTCAAATAAACGTGATTTCATTTCATTTTCTTATACAGGTGATATTTCTGCACTACGTGCACACATACGTGCACACATACGTGTCTTCATTGAATAGGTAGGTGGAAAAAAAGTAAACGATTTTAAAAATCTAGACTTATCTAAGATGTTTAATACAACAGGTCCCAGATTGTTTATTTTCCAGGTTAGGTAACACACAGGGATGCTGAACAAACGTAGCGGCCATTGATATCATTCCAAATAAAATCATATGTGCTTTAGTTTCATATGAAATGTGCTGCATGACATGTCATATGTTAACTTCAGTTGTTATGAAAATGTTTGATCAAAAAAAAAATCGACGTTGTTAACTCATACACCGGGTATCACGTAGCTAGAAATTACGCATATTATTCAATAAACTTGTACTTTGATCATGAGAAAATACTTTAGTATAGCCTTACAGTGTCATGTGAATTAATGTTAACAATAATTAAAATCGGGCGATATTATAAGTTTTATTCGAATTATGATTTACATCCATAATTCTTCCAGATGGTCATCAATCAATGTCAAGTTCAAGTATGTTTATATGTTAGTAATGTATTAAAAAGTGGGTACATCAGGCGCTTTCTCGAAGAATCAACAATTTTTTATACCACAATAACCTAAATACACACTATGCATCGTGTAATACCCGAGGATATATACAGCATATGTTAGTTATTGTGGTATAAATACAATAGAGCATGAGCTTTGAACGTGTACGGAAGATAATGCACTCGCTGACGCTCGTGCATTATCTCCCCGTACACGTGCAAAACTCATGCTCTATTAAATACATACCCAATAACTAATAATGGTTTTCCTTTGTTCTTGCTTATGATATAATTTTCATAAATCTGAAGGTCTGAGCCTAAACCGTGCTATAACTGCAGGTATATTTCAGCCGTGCTATAAATGAGAGATTTGACAGTTATACCATGGTCTACCCAATTTTACATGCGCGTAGTTGGATAAATGGCTATGGTACAACACATTTAAAATAGCATTTTTTTCTCGTATGCAATTTATACTGCACTACGGCCCTCGAGAAGCAGTATAAATCGCCTACGGCCCTCGAGAAGCAGTATAAATCGCATATACGCGAAAAATAATGCTATAAATAGTACATTTTCGTAACAAATGCAATAGCACGAGCACGTAAGTATTTATTTGGTACGGCTCACTCGTCCGGGTCGCGCAACTATGATGAGTTTTAACTGGAGTTTTTCTTAACGTTTGTCTTTGTCAGCCTTCTTAATTTCAATTAATCCTAACATTATCAACAGCTACATCATTCCCCTTATTCTAAATGTGTCGCGTGCCAAAGGAAATGTCTGTCTCGCGCCAAAGAAAGTTTCGTCGTCTGCTCCAAATATTTACAAAAAGTTAATTGTATACATGATTTTCCTCTCTATACTTATACAGTAATTTATCATTCATTGTTTTCTCAGTCTGGCAACATTGTGGGCGTGGTTTGCAGCCTCTTTTCGGCAAGTTGTCACGACAACCATCTATCGTCACGTGCACGCAGTCTAGGGAACTGTACGTGAAAAAACGCAAAGACGATGACAAAAACGAGAAACAATGTCTTAGGTGAGTTGTTTTACTTTCAAAACAAGAGATAATAGAAAATACTATTTGTAGTCTATTATACATATACTGAAAGGAAAAAGAAACGCAGGGTGCGTATTTCCGCTATATATTGCATATACTGCACACTTAATTCCATATATATTCCAAGGAAATCCCAAGATGTTTTGTAAAAAAAACAACAGTGCAGTTAGTTAGAGAAAGGACACAACTGTGATGTTGTATACGTTTTAATCACAGTACACTTTGTAACAAGAAATTCATAAATGCTGAAGTTCACTTTGAAAAATTGAGCCAGTTCAATACTGTATTTAATGTTAAGTGATTGCAACATTTAAAGTCTAAGTTTGCTCACCTGCTTGAGCCAAATGCGCATTCTGACGATAATGAAACTTTAAAGGGGTAACC
This sequence comes from Cyrtodaria siliqua, assembly GCA_037043455.1. Lineage (NCBI taxonomy): Eukaryota > Metazoa > Mollusca > Bivalvia > Adapedonta > Hiatellidae > Cyrtodaria > Cyrtodaria siliqua. Next base: position 4,137 of record JAWPHD010011993.1, read on the forward strand.
ATTGGTGTGTTAGTCGCCAACCCGAAAAGTCGAAGGCGAAAAGTCGCAAACCCGCCGTTTTGGACGAAATTTTACACTATCGGGTTGGCGACTTTGTGAGTCGAAATTTCGTCCAAAACGGCGGGTTTGCGACTTTTCGTCTTCGACTTTTCGGGTTTGCGACTTTTCGCCTTCGACTTTTCGTGTTGGCGACTTTTCGCCTTCGACTTTTCGCCTTGTATTTTTCGCCTTGTATTAACAGGGCGAAAAGTCGGGAAGTCGCGAAGTCGAAATGGCCGCATCCGTCTTCCATAAAAAAGCGCTTGCAGTAGCTCGTTGACATAAAAGTAAGAATTTTTACTGACAAACAAACAAAAAAGACATTCCCAGTTTCATTTTAACATGCATGACTTTTAAAATGAACACATGTTTCCAACAAGCTACGGTACATTTGATTATAACACATTGTGCTATTGAAAACCATTTAAGTAATGATTCAACTAAACTAACACCGCAAAGAGTCTTAGAGAGAAATTGAGGGTGGGTGGATAGCGATGGGGAGTGGTATGCGCCCTCTGCCTTTGTAACGATGAAAACATATTGAATTCTAGCCTTTAAATAAACACAGTTTCCTTAGTTTTCCATGTTAAAAAGAATAGATGAAATGCAACATGTATTGATTCACATTGCAGTGTTGTGCCGTACAGAGAAACATCATCAGGCGGCCTTGTGCCCCGAAAGCCTCATACGGCGTTCCCGAACACACAAGGGGCAGTGGAGTTCACTTTGGCAAGAGTAGATGATCTTATAAATTGGTGTAGACGAGTGAGTTAGCTTAATATTTTGGTAAATGGCCTTGACTTCGATGGCTTAAAGAGAAATGTTTGATTTTTCGCGATCGCACGCATGCCCCTTGGCTTCCAAGAAGTAATGTACTGAACTGCTTTTGACATATTTTCTCTCTCCATCTGTTCAGTAGCAATTTGTCAGAAACTCTAAATCACGAGTTTATGTACACGTATTCATCCTGGCGGAGGCACGCCTGAGGGAAACATTATCGTTAATCTCATCTCCATCTGAGGTTGCTGTCTCAGTATATAACCTTTCTTGGAACATAACTATGACACGTTCGTTTTGACGAGACGACATTTCAGCTAAAATGTACGCAATGCTTCGTGAAGGCTATGTTTGACGGTCGGCTTTTAGTGGTGGAGGCAGATCACCAAGAGATATTTAGAACCAGTACTGTATACCTCCCGCCATCTGTTAGAATCGACATTTTCTCACAAGTTGAGCTCCAAGTGGGTTTCGAACCCGCAGGGGTGAGAGGTGGGTGTCTAAGGCAGCGTTTTCACTTTCTCAACCACGGAAGCGCTTCGTGGCTGGAATATTGTATACATGTCGGTAAAGTGTATGTTGCTCTAATAATATATAGAATTGAAACAAAAGGATCAAGAGCCTCAGCATGGTTTGACAAGTTTTCAAAATCGGTTCCTTGATTCTTGAGAGCATGTTTAATAGTTTGGGCTAATTTTGGTTAAAATCGCTTTTGTAGATTGTGAAAGGACGTTCTGGCGGACGTAAATGGGTACAAAAGGCGACTTGATATTCGCTCAGGACATGCGATGCGATACAGTTTGGATTTTATCTTAAGAGAAGTTTTGTTTTTCAGGCATCAATATGGCCCCTGTCCTTCGGTCTGGCATGTTGCGCCATAGAGATGATGCATATTGCCGCTCCACGCTACGATATGGACCGACTGGGTACCGTGTTCAGAGCCACACCTCGGCAGGCGGATGTCATCATCGTGGCGGGAACTGTCACAAACAAAATGGCGCCAGCCTTGAGGAAAGTATGTATACTCGGGTTTATGGGCAACACACTCATAAATGACTCTATGAGAATGTGCATTTTAAAAAGTTACGATTGAAAAAATTAGTATAGTTTCACATTACGAGTCTTTGTTGTGATCATTATGTTGTGTGTGTTTTTTTTCAAGTGACCAGTATTAAATCCACATGCATTAGTCCGTTCTTCAAAAGTGAAGAAATATTATATATACGATCTAAAAACAATTGCAGTACTATCCTATGATGCGCCGTGTTCTATCGGACGTACGTTTTTAGCTCTACTGGCCAGGAGGGCTTATGCGATCACTTTTCGTCCGTCGTCCGTCTGTCTGTCCGTCTGTCCGTCTGTTAGCAATTTTATAAAATCGACATCTCCTCTGAAACTGCTTGAAGGATTTTGATGAAACTTAATCACAATGATATTTGGGATATTCCCTCCCAGATTTGTGTTTTTCGGAACCGCCAGTCATCCAAGATGGTCGCCATGGCTAAAACTAGGTCAAATTTAAGATAATTTCAAACGACATCTCTTCCGAAACCACTTATTCAATTCTTGTGAAATATCATATACATGTTCCTTAGGTTGGCCTCTATCAAGTTTGTGTTTTTCGTTTTCGTCGAATAATCAAAATGGCTGCCACGGCGACTCAAAGTTTACATAGAGTTATATAGGAAAAGGTTAAAAATGACATCTTCTCTGAAACCGCTTGAAGGATTTTGATGAAACTTAATCACAATGATATTTGGGATAGTCCCTCTCAGATTTGTGTTTTTCGCGGCCGCCAGTCATTCAAGATGGCCGCCATGGCTAAAACTAGGTCAAATTTAAGGAAATTTTAAACGAAATCTCCTCCGAAACCACTGATTCCATTCTACTGAAATGTCATATACATGTTCTTTGGGTTGGCCTCTATTAATTTTGTGTTTTTCGTTATCGTCGAATAATCAAAATGGCCGCCACGGCGACCCAAAATTTACATAGAGTTATATAGGAAAAAGTTAAAAATGACATCTTCTCTGAAACCTCTTGAAGGATTTTAATGAAACTTAATCACAATGATATTTGGGATAGTCCCTCTCAGATTTATGTTTTTCACGGCCGCCAGTCATCCAAGATGGCCGCCATGGCTTAAACTAGGTAAAATTTAAGGAAATTTCAAACGACATCTCCTAAACCACTTATTCCATTCTGGTGAAATATCATAAACATGTTCCTTGGGTTAGCCTCTCTCAAGTTTGTGTTTTTCATTATCGTCAAATAATCCAAATTATTCAAAATGGCCGCCAGGATAACCCAAAGTTTACATAGAGTTATATATAGGAAACATGTTTCTTGGGTTGGCCTCTATCATGTTTATGTTTTTGAATCACATCATACAAGTAGAGCGTCTACAGGTCCTCTTGGGCCTCTTGTTTTATCGATTCGGCGGCCATGTTTATGTTTATTTAAATCGAAATCAATACACAACAAGAGATATTTACAATTCACACATTGCAAGATCTGTGAAAAGCGAGAATAAGATTTTATTTGATGACGTAGAAAACTTTGAACAGATAAATTAATCCACAAGTAAATGTATTTATCAATTATCTGCCAATAGTTGTGCAGCTATACAATTCAGATTTACCTCATTTTCCCTTGCAGTCACGCAGTGGTACGTCGTGCAAATAATACTTATTTTTAGTCACTGGGGGTAAACCCGGTATCAGCGCAAATGGATTCTCGACGAAAACCATTCACGGGTGCGCCACGAAAAGTCAATACTGCCTGTATTATGTAGTTAATGCGCATAACAATGCCGTTGTATAAATCTGTCACGGTGTCCTGACGATTACAATTCTAATGTCATGGTTTCTCCCTTACAGTGTCACGGATTTTCTACGACAATTACAAGGTTATCTAATGGAGGAAATCGTAGCTCCTAGGAAGTTTGAGAGTGTGATGGAGGTTTCTTTTGAGGAAAGATCTTCCATATGCATAAAGGAAGTAGATGTTAGTACATCGATGGAAGATGAAAGTGATGAGTCCACCTTAAAGGGACACACGGCAATCAAGTTTATTAGACAAACTTACCCTTTCTACATAAAAATTGCACTTGTTTAATCATTAATATTAATTATAAGTATAGTATATATATCTATATATAAGGCAAATCGTTTTTTGCATATTACTAACAGTTGATTATATTTCATCAGTAATATATTCAAACCCATGGTAGAATAACAAAGACAATTTGAACAATCATTGTATTTATATATATATGCAAGTAGGTTTAAAGTCAAAATGATACTGGATTAATAAATCGAAAGGCTTATAGTAGAGCTCAATCCGGGGTTAGAGGGCATAAACAGTAGAAATATTTCACTACCTTTCATGAACAGTCTCAATCAAACCGAGACTACAACATTTCTTTTATTTATTGTGTTCGGCGATTTCCAAGCTTTCTCCCTTTAACGAGTACACCAGTGAATATGTTGGTATTTACACTACAATAGCAAACATATGGAATATTAAAAAATAAAATAATAATAATAATAATATGATGGGTATAACAGATATATGAAGATTTAGTAGCGTCACAATAGTCTTTGACACTAGTGTGTACTTAGACCAGCCCACACAAGCCGCATGAATTGATGTACGGAAAGCTGTATTGGCTTTTATTAATAACATCATTTGGTGATATCACCTATTGGAATAGGCGATATCAACAAATGATTTTTACAAAGGCAATAAGATATCCCATACTGATGTTTGTGTTCATAGTTTTAAATTGTTCTCCTACTGAACAGTAGTCGGCTAAGTTGGTATGAATCACACTATGTTTCTTTCCGTATATGTTAAATGATTAATCCCGTAATTTAATTCAACTGTATATATTATTGCTTTTTTTCTGTCCCTGTGACTTTTAGTACAATGTTTAATCGCTTATGTACATGATGAAAACCACAGAGAACAATGTTTACATCTACTCGGAAAAGAGAAACATCGTCGTTGAGTAACCTTTACATTAAAAATGTTGTCGTCGAGATGCTGGGACACTTTCAGGGTAAAACCGTGACACACACTTTTTTTTTAAAACAGTTCTTTTTACCCTATGACAAGTAATATGAACAAAATATTACTTTCTAATTGTTTGTATATATGTTTTGATAAAGCATGATGTATTAAAGTGCTATACGTTTTGCTTTTTTTAAGAATTCGTTCATTTTACAAATCGATGTAAAAATGCTGCTTATAGAGAAACTATGCAAAACACTTCTTTAAAACATAATTATTTAACTTATCGTTTAATGATATATTTCGGAATGAAAACTAGCTAAAATACAAAAAAGTTACCATTTTATTCAAAATCTACGTTGGTTAACAGACATCGTTGACAATCATTGACTATTCGTGGCGCAACCGATACCAATGTCGTTGCGAAACCGTGACTGGTTTTCGTCGAGAGTCCATTTGCGCTGATACCGGGTTTACCCCCAGTGTTAGTAGCCGTTTTCAATACATGTTTCTCTCCGAGACTATCAAGAACTTCATATGATGTTTAAGAGTTACATTTGTTCATTGATTATACTACAAAAAGGATGGCCATTCATCTTTAAGAGTTAAATTTGTTAATTGATAATACTACAAAAAGGGTGGCCATTCATCTTCAAAAGAACGGTGCAACGAATAGTTGGTTAACAAATGATTTTAACAAAGAGATCCGAATATTCAGCAACCTCATGTTAGCAATCATCACAAATATGTTGGAACTATATGCTAAAGACAATGTTCGTTCCTATAATTTCAGATTTACGACCAGATGATGGATCCTAAGTGGGTTATCTCCATGGGCAGCTGTGCCAATAGTGGTGGCTATTATCACTATTCGTACTCAGTACTCCGGGGCTGTGACAGAATCATACCTGTAGATATATATGTTCCAGGTAAGTTGTAGTGTATATTATCACTATTCGTACTCAGTACTCCGGGGCTGTGACAGAATCATACCTGTAGATATATATGTTCCAGGTAAGTTGTAGTGTGTATTATCACTATTCGTACTCAGTACTCCGGGGCTGTAACAGAATCATACCTGTAGATATATATGTTCCAGGTAAGTTGTAGTGTATATTATCACTATTCGTACTCAGTACTCCGGGACTGTGACAGAATCATACCTGTAGATATATATGTTCCAGGTAAGTTGTAGTGTGTATTATCACTATTCGTACTCAGTACTCCGGGACTGTGACAGAATCATACCTGTAGATATATATGTTCCAGGTAAGTTGTAGTGTATATTATCACTATTCGTACTCAGTACTCCGGGGCTGTGACAGAATCATACCTGTAGATATGTTCCAGGTAAGTTGTAGTGTATATTAGCACTACTCATACTAACTACACCGGGACTGTGACAGAATCATACCTATGTCGTAGTATATATATTAATATAGCAAGTTTTTGTTGCAACCTGGAAATAACACATTTTTGGTTGAAAAATCAAGAAACTACTGCCATAGATACAATATTTTATTAAACACACATCAATAACAGTCGAACATCTTAATGACGGAACGAATCATAAAATGAACGTAGGGGTCAAGCTCGTAAAGTCCCAAAATGTCAGTATATCTTGTATACAGTATTATTTCATCTAAAAAAAACTTGCAAAACTGTTTTCCCTTAGTATATTATTGCATGGGTGGTAGTGCCAATAGTGGTGGATACGGGCATAAAATGCACATACGTGCATAAAATGCACGTCTACGAACGACGAGACGATTTTTAATGTGTGCCGTCCTCCGACGCAAAGGGGGTCGGCACGGTGTTGGGATGGTGTCCAAATGGTTTGGTATAGAGTCCTAAGCTCCCAAGTATTCAAAAACATGTTACTAAGTATCACATATTTAAATATATTCCAGGCTGTCCACCGTCGGCAGAGGCTCTGATGTACGCGATACTGCAGCTACAGAGAAAGATAAAGACCACGAATGCAGTACAGTCGTATTACAGACGATAATCAAACCCTACACTAGTCTGACTAGATGAAGCTATACATCACATGCAGGCCAATCATACATAAACATGTAATTTAGTATAAAGCCATACACCACATGATGACAAAGAAGATGAACATGTGAAAACAAATCCTAAATGTGTCTGTAACTGTTAATTTATTTTATGGACTTTGCAACATTTTTTACAGACCCTTTGTGTGTTCGCGATATTGTTTTGAAGTCAAATCTTGTTTGAAATTTAATATTTCTGGTACCAAATTAACCGGGTAGGATAGACCTTAGTTACTAAAAAAAGATACTTAAATTCTGTCATCTAGTTCTATTTTTATATGACTTCATATACCCTGGTCCAAAACTTTTTTTACCGAGTATATATAGCTTACATATTTTGAGAATCCAAACTCTATAGACACAATATAAACGGCTTTAACTAGCCAGGGCAAATCCCAAAACTGAAGCGTCGAATTAAGCAACTCATAATTCAGTTTACGGGTATGGGTATGTTAAGAACGTGAAGTTCTATACTTTTAATCGGCACATATACATTACTATATGACCTGAACACATGGATAGTTTTGATAATCGTGTTTGTAATGTTGGCGCGTTAGTTTTTTTAACATTCCACAAGTGGATCTGGCAACCGCACAACTGTGACGGTATATCCACATATATGCATGTTGTAAAGCACAATAACACTGGGTTGATACATGTATATATATCCGTAAATACTAATATCATTTGCTTTTGTATGAAAACAGCCGTTTTAACTAAATGGGCGAATGATAAATCTTAAAAAAATGCTATTCAATAATTCACAGAATAAAGTCACATTACATTTCCAATGGGATTTACCACGTTATTTAATTGCTAAACTTATTTTATATATACTCAGTTGCAAAAGAAACGGGACATTTTGAAAATTTTCCTTTACACCCTATCCTCTTTAAGCGACAGTCCCTTAATGATCCGACCTATTGAAAAACAAATGACAATATGATATTGGCAATGGAATGATAAACACTTTGGTACCAAACATGGCATATTCATTTTGGATTTTTTCAATTTAATTCTAAAAAAACTTTATACAATTAAATTTGAACAAAACTCAGTGTCCGCTTTCTTTTGCAACTGAGTATAGTATATTATTACCGGTACTTGTTCTGTTACAATGAAGTACACCTTCGAACATGCATTTGTAAATATTTGATGTTGAAAAAAAGTGTTCACAACGTAGGTTTCCAGTGGGACTGTAATGTTAGGTTTCCAGTGGTACTGTAGTGTGTATGAGTAATGTTGGTACTATAATGTTTATGAGTAACGTCGGTACTGTAATGTTTATGAGTAATGTTGGTACTGTAATGTTTGAGTTATGTTGGTACTGTAATGTTTATTTGGTACTGTAATGTTTATGAGTTATGTTGGTACCGTAATGTTTATGCGTAATGTTGATGAGTAATGTTGGTACTGTAATGTTTATGAGTAATGTTGTTACTGTAATGTTTATGAGTAATGTTGGTACCGTAATGTTTATGAGTAATGTTATTTTGTAATTCAGTATTTAAAAAAGAAAAAGACCGGAGTCTGTCTCAGTTGATTTCACAGTCAAGGTCTTGACTAGTCGATTCTTCTTTGGCCACTTGGGGAGTTGGGTCTGGTCCTTATTAACATCATTCTGTGCTGCATTCCTGTATACATGCATTGTACCTTGACATCATGCTTAGCTAGCTGAATAAACTATTCTATATTTTACTTCATAAATGTTGGTTTACACTGACCCCTGTGGTTCCCGGGCAAGAATATCCAGACAGAGGGGTAAATCCACCAACGCCTCCCCCCTAATTCATGTTCAGGTTTACGTTCATTTAAGGTCCTCATCAAGATAGTGTATTTTGTCACATGCTACTTGAGTGATGGCAGAAAACAATGATGTGGCTCTAGCGAAAATGGAGTGTTTACAGCAGCAGGTGAGACGGTTCTAGCCCCATTCTGCATATTTTTATCTCGACGTAAATGGAGGGTGGGCCTGGAACGTTCATTCCGGTTTACGTGCCGTGTTCAACCATTTACTCAACCTCCGCGCAGTAATATTGTAGCCAATACTGTAACAGAAAGGGGAAGTAACCACTGAGGGGAGATTGCCATTTACCGTGACAAGGGCTAATAGATAAAGTCTGGTCTCAGCGATTTGGCTTATATTAAATAACCAAATTCGCATAAGAAATGTGGTTGCCATGGTAACAAAACTTGTAAAAAATCATCACTAAAAATCGCTTGTCTACGTGATAACTCAAGAACAGCTGGCACTACAAACCTGAAACTCGGCAGGAGGTCTAGTAGTGCACCTCCCCTTTTGGGTAGATTCACATAAGAAATGTGGTTGCCATGGTAACAAAACTTGTAAAAAAATCACTAAAAATTGCTCGTTATTTTATAAAACTATTTTTTTTTCATCACAGGAAACCTTAACGGTTCAATTTTTTAATTATTTTTTTATTATTATTTTTTTAATTTTCTTTTTTAATATATAAATGTTTTCCCTTGTTGGATCCGTTTTAGTGATAGGGAAGAACTTCAAAAATCTTCTCTGAAACTACAAGAGATAAAGATTTGATTTTATCAGCTTTTGGATCCTCTACCAAGATTGTGCAAATGGTGAACCTGGGGTCCCGGTGGGTAGCCAGTTGAGCGATACAGGCCCTCTTGGGCCTTTTATTTTTAATATACAAGTATGTTGTGATGTTTCTATATATTAACCTAAATAACAATATTAATTTTTAAATTACCTCCCTTAGGCTTTATTAAATGAATATTAAGATTAAGCATACAGACATCTCTTGTTGACCATACGTATTACAAGCGATCAATGAAACTCGTAAAAAAACATCCATCGTTCCATTCTTCACTATAGCTTACCAATAATGGCTAATAGGGACCACTGGTATGTACACATGCCTCGCCACTAGGATTTTAGGAAATTATGTATATCACCAGAAGGGTGTCGCCTGCCGTGTGCTTATTCCAGCAAGTACAATCTGACTAAAGTTAAGACACGGGGTGGAATCCTTCATGAATTATGGAGGCAGAGTTTTATGTCTTCCCCACGTTGTGAGGGGCTGGCGTGGTGCAGTCGGTAGCGCGGCGGATTTGTAACCGGAGGCCCCGGGTTCAATCCTCCGTGGTGCCACTGAGTTCCGTCGGTGTGTTCTTGGGCAAGACACTTTTCCTTAGCCTCGTCCGTCGGATGGGGACGTAAACCGGGCGGTCCCGTGTATCGGTCTATCATCCGAGCACGTTAAAGAACCATAGGAATCTATTCGATAATAAGAGTAGGGCAGGTTCCCGGATTCCTATGTATCATTCCCCTCTCTCTGGGGCGGCTCTAAATAACCTGTACTGTGTTGATGAGCCGTTAAACAACATTCAATTCCCCACGTTGTGGAGGGGACACATATTGTTTTTGTGCGGTCTGTTGTCTGTATGTCACACATTTTGTCGGGATTAGTTCTCCTGAACCCCTGGCCGGATTTCAACGAAACTTTGCAGGGATGATCAGTACCAAGCCCAGTTGTGCATGTCGTCGCCATGTTCCGGTTGAGTTATTTTTGGTGGAGTTATGGCCCTTTAAAGGTTTTAATACACTAACTTTGTCCGGACTAGTTCTCCTTAACCCCTGGCCGGATTTCAGCGTAACTTTATTAGATGATCAGTACCAAGCCTAGTTATGCCTATCATCGCCTGTTCCGGTTGAATGATTTTTGGCGGAGTTATGGCCCTTTAAAGATTTTAGTACACAAACTTTGTCCGGACTAGTTCTCCTTAACCCCTTTCCGGATTTCAACGAAACTGCAGGAATTATCAGTACCAAACATAGTTATGCATATCATCGCCATGTTCCGGTGGAATGATTTTTTGCAGAGTTTGGCCCTTTAAAGAATTTAGTACACAAACTTTGTCTGGACTAGTTCTCCTTAACTATTTCCGGATTTCAACGAAACTTTGCAGAGATGATCAGTACCTTGTCTAGTTGTGCATATCGTCACCGTGTTTCGGTTGAATGATTTTAATACACAGCCGTTTTACCCACGACTAGTTCTCCTAAACCGATGGCCGGATTTCAACGAAACTGTACCAAGCCTAGTTGCGTATATCGTCGCTGTGTTCTGGTTGAATCATTTTTGGCAGAGTTATGGCCCTTTAAAGGTTTTAATACACAAACTTTGTCCGGATTAGTTCTCCTGAACCCCTGGCCCGAGTTCAACGAAATTTTGCAGTGATTATCGGTACCTAGCCTAGTTATGCAAATCATTGCAGTGTTCCGGTTAAATGATTTTTGGCAGAGTCATGGCTCTTTAAAGGTTTTAGTACACATATTTTGTCCAGACTAGTTCTCCTTAACCCCTTGCTGGATTTCAACAAAACTTTGCAGATAAAATTATGATCAGTACCTAGTCTAGTTGTGCATATTGTCACCATGTTCCGGTTGGATGATTTTTGGCGGAGTTATGGTCCTTTAAAGGTTTTAATGCACAAAATGTGTCTGGACTAATTCTCCTGAACCCTTAGCCGGATTTCCACGAAACTTGACAAGGATGTTCAGTACAAAGCCTAGTTGCGCATATTATCTTTGTATTACACGTGAATGATTTTTTTCCTGATTTATGGCCTATTCCCCAGTGGGGGAGACATTTGTTTTTACTAAAAGCAGTCTCGTCTTTTAATTGTGTTTATGAAAAGGGGCATACAGCTGCATTGGATAATTGATAAGGAGGAACTGCATACAATTTCACGACCATATGTAAATATTTCGCCAACTTAGGTTGCAGGTTAAAGTTTTATGAAAAGGGGCACAACTCTGCCAACACAAGAGGCCCAAGAGGGCCTGTATCGCTCGACTGGCTATATGGAGTCTCTGGTGGGGACATCGATATGGGTAACTAGGCTTGGTACTGATAATTTCTGCCAAGTTTCACTGAAATCCAGCCAGGGGTTCAGGAAAACTAGGCTGTACAAAGTAAATGTATTAAAACCTTTAAAGGGCCATAACTCTCCAAAAAACCATTCAACCGCAACACAGAGATGATATGCACAACTAGGTTTGATACTGATTATCCTTGCCAAGTTTCGTTGAAATTAAAATCTGTAAAGGTCCACAACTCAGCCAAAAATCTTTCAACCGGAACACGGTGATATGCACAACTAGGCTTGGTATTAATCATCCCTGCACTGTTTCTCGGAAATCTGGCCTGAGGTTCAGCAGAACTAGTCCTGACAAAGTTTGTGTAGTAAAACCTTTAAAGGGCTGCAACTCCGTCAAAAATATTTCAACCGGATCACGTTGATGACATGGAGAACTAGGCTTGATACTGATCATCCTTGCCAAGTTTCGTTGAAATCTGGCCAGGGGTTCAGCAGACCTTGTCCATATAAATTATGTATATTAAAACCTTTAAAGGGCCACAACTCCACCAACAAGAGGTCAATGACCGTGAATCTCTACTGATAGGTTTTTGATAACTAGATCAACATTCCTGTGAAGTTTCATAAAAATCCGAAAATGACTATGTAAACAAAGATGGCCCGTTTCTATTGTGAACTTTGGTTAGGACCAACTACATGTCGTGCCAGTCATTTTGGTAAAGGTTCCAAATCAATATCTCTTATGGTTTTTCAGAAGTCGCCACAAAATCGCATTTTTAAAATCTATTTTTATCCGTGCCGGCAATCTTGAATTTCTGGCAGACCTGCATTTTTGCTAGGATCAACTAGACATCAAGAGCAACATTCCTGTGAAGTTTCATAAAAATCCGTCAAGTAGTTTCAGAGGAGTAGTCGCCACAAGTTTTTCCTATGTAACTCTATGTAAAGAAAGATGGCCGCTGGCGGTCATGCTTGACATCCAATCAAAATGAACTTTGGTTAGGACCAACTACAAGTCATTTTGGTAAAGGTTTCAAATCAATATCACTTATGATTTTTGGTAAGTAGTTGCCAAAAATCACATTTTCAAGATCTATTTTTGACCGTGGCAGCCATTTTGAATTTCTGGCCGACCTGAATTTTTGCTAGGATCAATGAATGAATGGTGTTTTACGGCACGTCCACACATAAATAGGTCAAATTGTGCGCAAAAACCGACGAAAGATGAAGAAATTAAGTAGTAATTAAATATTAATGTAAATATATAAAGATAAAACTATTAAAAAATAAGGGATGATATGGTAGTAATATAAACTAGATGTAAATCAACAAATGCCCGTCAACGGGTAAATAAACAAGCAAATATATATAAGAGCACATTATAATGATTTATATAGTCTTGATTTCTTTTAGGAAATCTAAAACAAGACTTTCATAGTATTAACATTGTAGTACCTTTGACGCATAGGATCAAAGTCTACACATTCCAACAAGATGTGTTTGACAGTTAACGGTGCAAAGCAGGGTATATATTCTGGTAATTGCTCAGCTTGTAATAAATATGAGTATAACGTGTATGCCCTATCCTGCACCGGGCTAGGACAACTTCTCGACGAATGGGTCTACTAGAAGAACCCCATTCTCCAAGTAACGGTTTAATTGAATGGAGTTTGTTAACGGACAAATCCCAAGCGGCTTGCCAAGAGTTACGAATAAAGGTGTTAATACAACTGTTAAATCAGTATAAGGTAATTTAGCGTGCAACTAGACATCAACAACAACATTCCTGCGAAGTTCAATAAAAATCCGTAGAGTAGTTCAGAGTAGTCGCCACAAAAATTTATATTTTAGTATGGTTATGTCGGTGTTGTCATGTGTAAATATTGAACGTTTGATGAAGAAATATCAAAAAATGAGAAAGTTATAGCCACTATTGTTTTCGTGAAGAAAAAACTGAGTATTTAACCCATATAATGACCTTCAGTGTGACCTTGACCTTTAAAGTTTAGTATGGTTATGTCAGTGTTGTCATGACAAGTATATATTGAAAGTTTGATGAAGAAATAAGAAATGCGAGTTATAGCCAACGTTAAGTTTTCGTGAAGAAAAAACCGAGTATTTAACCCATATAATGACCTTGACCTTTATATTTTAGTATGGTTATGTCGGTGTTGTCATGATAAGTATATATTGAAAGTTTGATGAAGAAATAAGAAATGAGAAAGTTATAGCCAACGTTAAGTTTTCGTGACGGCCTGACTGACGACAAAATGATCCCTTTGTATCGCATTTTTCCTCGAAAAGGCTACACATTCTGGTAAAGTTAGGTAAAAATCGGATGAAAAATGAAGGTGCCAGAGTGCAACACATTTTTCATTAATTCAAGGGCCACAACTTGGTGTTACTGGTCTGATCTGGCTGGTTTCGAACTTGACCGAGCGTTCATCAATATCAACAATCTGGCAAAGTTTTGTAATGGTAGGAAGCAAAATGGAGGCGCTAGTGTTGACAAGACTTTAGCAATTTTCGTTAATTCAAGGGCAATAACTCTGGTGTTACTGGTCCGATATGCCTGTTTTTTTAACTTGTCCGAGCTTTCATTCATCCAAATGATGTATTGGGAACATTAGCAAAAGTAGAAATAGGGTAAATATAACTGACGTGTCCAAATAGAATGAGACGTCCTTTCACAGATTGGCTTTTTCTTACACGATACACGACCCGTTTCTATTGTGGCAGATGCTCGATCGCACTTTTTTTGTCTCTTGACATACGCAGGAAAATCAATGGTGCAACGTCACTATATAGCAACTTTCGTTAATTCAAGGGCAATAACTACAGGGTTAATGGTCTGATCTGGCTTGTTGTCAAACTCATCCAAGCTTTCATCGATATTAATAATCTGGTAAAGATCGGAGGAGTATAAGAATAGTATAAACAAAATTGTTTTTGTATATTACTGACTTTAGATAATACTGCACCAATAATATCTTTTAACATTTGGTAAAATAACATAGAAAATTGATCTCAAGCAGGTTTAAAGTCAAAATGTTCCTTGATAAGTAGACGCTTATATTGATGCTTGATAAAAACTTCAAGATTGCCATGTGTCCCTTTAATAATTTGAATTCATTTAGACCTTTGCAAATTTTGGTACATGTTTTTTACCAATATCTCGTGAAGCTGTTACACTTTTCTATGTTAAGCATTATGGTCATCATGTATTTTAGGAGCAAATCACCTGTAGTTTCATGAAGAGCCCATAATAAACAGCGGACAAAAGTGTTTCCTATACTGTATAATTTTATGTCTGTAAACTAAGACCATCTTGGAAGTGCGATCAAACTTAAATCGTCATGGGCTAGCTTTGTAATTAACCCGCTATATATATATATATATATATAATGGACTGTTCTTTCTTTGAATTAAGACCATTCCATTTATGTGACAAAGGTGTCTTTTGGGGAAAATGACTGATCAACAGCCAGACATTGTAAACTCGCAGGCTGATCTGGGTTTACAATAGACACAAAGGCTATTATAGTCGTGCTTAGTGGGTTAAGGTCGCAACGTCACTTTGATAGTAATCTCTCTTATGGTTTGTGTTGCAATATTTGTTATGCCCCCACCACCGAATGGTGAGGGGGTCCAGCTCCTCCCATTTTTTAACTGCTTCGAAACTTCTTACAGGATGCTTACCTATGATGTCAAGATATTTGCACATCGTTTCGGCGTCAAAATCGACCCAGTATTACCAGAGTTATGGACCTTTTCCGTTTTACGATTGTTTTCAGTGGGAGCATCCATGGACACATTTCTATTATTTTTTTTAACACCTTCACATATTAACCCTTAACCACTACTATAATAGCTGTTGCGTCCATTGTAAACCCAGATCAGCCTGCGAGTAACTCATTTTCCCATAAGACCCCCTTTGTAATGATAAATTAAACGGAATGGTCTTAATTCAAAGAAAGAACAGTCCATTATACACATGTAGCTGCTTAAGGGTCAAGAATATCGGAAGTAGCGACGGTTAGAGAATGTACAAAATAGAAATCTTATACTTTTATCTGCATATGGATGAATCTGGCAGGAAAAAATATGTATGGTATTGATAAAAGTCTTATTTTTCAAAACTGTGCCACTACTATATAATAAAGCAAGCAACTCAACAACAGATTGGTATTTTTTTTCTTTTAATCAACACGCACATACAAGACAGTCCATCTACTTGAGCGGGATGAATCTTGACGAGTGGGTGGCACCAATACCGGGACGACCGTGCTTGACGGGCTTGTATGAGATACTGAACTCTCCCAGGTAGTGGCCGATCATCTCGGGCTGAAATTGTAAACAAATATTACAAGCGGTGTTCACAAGAGACAGGGCATTACATTCTTTTTCCTTATCAAGCCCTCCTTAATAGTTAGTAGGTGGGTGATTTACCTTCCTACTATGGTTAGCCGACAGGCTACATTTAGCAGTCCCCAATACAACAACAAAAGAGCTTTAAATCACTACTTCTAAAACTTACCTTGTTACTCAAAAACAAAGAGAAAGCCCGGAAATATGATTTGCTTAATCTAAGTTGTTATAACATTGGACACTCCCCTGAATGGTAGAAACTGTTCAATCAATGCAACTTAACTCTTGAAATATCACGTTCATGAAGAACTCGGGTTTCTTTGCATTTCTATTTTTTTTGTAATACATTTTTTTACTTGACCTTTCAATCTTTATCGAAGACGACATATAAAATGATAAATCCTGAATACCATAATCCTGAAATCAAACAGGCATTTGCTATCAGAAACCAAAACAATACATGGTACTTGTAAAATTGTGCAATGTATACTCTGATGACTTAAGTATCATGGGCATATTCAGAAGATTTTTAAGTGGATTCAGGAGTGGGGGTCGGGGTCCAGGGGCAAAGCCCCGATGGGGTGATAGGGGTGAAGCCACTGAAGGTGTACACGTTTTTTAAGCAAAATATGTGGACGCAGCTGCGTACTCGCATATAGGTAGGTACGCGTCTGAATATATGCACACAATTTCCTATCAAAATAAAATACATTTATTCTGGCTCAGGATATTTGGCACCGCAGAGTAGATGTTAGCAATTTACCTTGATTTCTACTTGGTTGAATGTCTTGCCGTTGTACACACCTACAATGCTGCCGATCATCTCTGGCACGATCACCATGTTTCTCAAGTGAGTCTTTACAACCTGAAGTGCAAATACAACCGTTATTACACATGTTTGGTGGTGACAGGAGATACACTAATACTTGCCAAAACTAACGCCAACTATAAACATAAATCGCAATCAGTTTCAAAAACCTGAAAAACAAAATGAGAAACAATTATGTAAATGTAGTTTTTCTTTAAACTAAGGATAACGAAAATGAAAGAATTACTGGGAAAATTGCTTTGCACTTGATCTTAAGTTTAGTTTGTACATTCTCCACACAGACAAGTTGATTTTCACCGTCTCCCAGAGACTCCAAGCGAACTGGGTTAAAGCAATGCCTTCAACAATGTGAAGGTATACACAATAATTCCAGAAAGATACGAAACATTCACCACTGACTGATGTAATTCACGCTAAACCATGACGATTATGAAAGAAAAGATGGAATTTGAACATCATACAACTAAATGTGTACATTCTCAACTCAGAAAAGTTGATCTTCACCGTCTCCCAGAGACTCCAAGCGAGCTGGGTTAAAGCAATGCTATCATCACTGTGAAGGTATACACAATAATTCCAGAAAGATACGAAACATTCACCATCGACTGACGTAACGGTCACGCTAAACCAAGGCTCGACATTAAGCATTGTCCGATAGGTTTTGGCAACCCAGACTTGGGTCCAGACAAGTTGATTCTGAATCCCGATTGTCCGATCGGGCAAGTAGAAAAAAATGTATCAAACAAAATCAAAATGAAAACCCACGCCAAATGACAAAATTCAAACCTCACCGTAGCGAGTGTTGTCTAATAGGAAGTGATTGTAAACTAGACAGTTTTGCGCATGCGCTGCAGGACTTTCCCTGCCGATATATAGACAGTGTATATATAGATAGTTGCTTGTCGCAACACGTTGCTTGGGATCCCTGTATTTGACGTTTTATTCTCCCGATTTTGAATGACAAAAAGCATTCCTTATGTTGTGAAAATATTGTTAATAAAATACAACAAAAGCAAGTGGTTTAATTATACGCTAATCATAAATTTTACGAAATAAAAATCGCTTGAACATTTTGCGACAATCACATACGACTGCTTTGCGGATTGTGTACATGTATCACGCTTCATCAGATCGCAATCTCTGAATAAAATGTCGAAATGTTTCAATAAAATATCATTCTTTTCTGGTTCCAAACTGCTTTATTTTACATGTTTTAATGCCTTTACAGTAAAAAATTGAGATTTCATATTCGGACAAGTTCATTGTAGGTCAGGACAAGTGGATCCAAAAGTTAATGTAGAGGCCTGTAAACCATGACGATTATGAAAGAAAAGATGTAATTTGAACAAACAACTAAATGTGTTTTCTCTCCACTCAGACAAGTTGATCTTCACCGTCTCCCAGAGACTCAAAGCGAGCTGGGTTAAAGCAATGCTATCATCACTGTGGACACACGCAATTGCAGAAATATGAAACGGACTGCTCGTCTGCTACCTTAAGGACATATTCTGTATTCTGAAATATACCCAAATACCTTCATACTGAAACCAGTTGGGCCTAAAATATTATAAATTACTAAAAGGCAAGTCATATTAAACATTCACTTTCACAACCCAGGAGTTAATAGTTTGTACTTTTTCTCCACTCAGACAAGTTGATCTTCACCGTCTCCCAGAGACTCCTAGCGAGCTGGGTTAAAGCAATGCTATCATCACTGTGGAGTTCTAGGTCCAAGAGTTTTGCAAGTGGGAAGCCAGTCAGGCCTGTCCATATATATACCCCAAATTGGACGTATGCAAAGCCGAATGTCTGATTTTCTATTCAATAAAGCCGGTCTGTTTTAATTCCGAGCATGTCCATTTTAATTCTGGGCCTGTCCATTTCTAGATGCACTGGGTTTGTCACTAAACTGTTTTCTTGGAGTACCGTACGTATATACCCATACAACTGCTGATGAAACAATAATAAAACACGACAGTTATACAATCAAGCTTATATAACTAATTTAAATACTGGTAGAAACAATTTGACTCCAACAGAACAAACCATTAGAACTTTCTGAAATATACAAGTACATGTACCAACAAATTGCTGAAACCATTGAAATTCGTACAATCTCCACTCAGAAAAATTGGTCTTCACCGTCTCCCAGAGACTCCATGCGCAATGATATCATCATTGCAGAGATGCATACAATTATTTCATAACTGTATTTTGACCCACTTCCATAATCCTGTTTTACTGAAATACGTTGTTTGTTAAAACACCAATGTTTTTGTTGTAAATATACAAGAATTCATTGAAACCACAGGAAATATGCAGCACCAATTCTTACAAAAAAACAACAAAAAATACTTCAAAGAAAAGATTCAAAATTAGCATCTGCATTCACAATCAACAATATTATACATTAAATAGTTTGTACATTCTCCACTCAGAAAAGTTGATCTTCACCGTCTCCCAGAGACTCCAAGCGAGCTGGGTTAAAGCAATGCTATCATCACTGTGGAGGTATGTATGTAGTTCTGCAGGTGAGAAGCTTCTAGGCCCATTTTGTATATTTTTATCACGATGTAAGTGGGGCGTATTCATTCCTGTTGGTGCCATAAAACCACTCCAGTTGGTGAGCCTTTAAACTCAATTCAACAAACAAATCGCTGAAACCATTTATAAACGTACACCATCTTTGAGCTAAATTATGAAGTTTCTGAAAGAAATGATATATAATAAACATACGACTACAAAATGCATACAATCTCCACTCAGACAAGTTGATCTTCACCGTCTCCCAGAGACTCCTAGCGAGCTGGGTTAAAGCAATGCTATCATCACAGTGGAGCAGTGTATTAACCAGCCAACCGTGCAGCCGTCTTTTGCACGGCCGTTTTTGAAAAATCACTGGTAATATTTGGAGTAGTGGGTGCGATAATTTTTTTATAACAAAACTTTTTCTCTCTCTTTTTTTCTTCTTCTAAAACAACACTTCCAAACTCTTACTGTCTCAATATTGTTATGTTTTGTATTACATTTATAGAAGAAAGATGATCTAAAATGCACCTTTTTCACCTTTATCTGTGAAAATAAATTACCCCAGAGACACCCACTTGTCGCGTGTTAGCAAATTATTTTGCACACCCTGTTTGCGTATTTGCACACCCAGTTCTTGAATTTCTGCCTAATACACGGCAGTGGAGGTATATCAGAGTTCAAGGATAGGAGGCGATCCCATGTTCCCAGACTATCATATCCATCTTCGTCAAGTCCCAAATATTTCTGTACCCGTAAATTGGAAACGACCACAAAATATGTACCATCTCCACTCAGACAAGTTGATCTTCACCGTCTCCCAGAGACTCCTAGCGAGCTGGGTTAAAGCAATGCTATCATCACTGTGGAGGTATGTCAGAGTTCCAAGAATAGGAGGCTATCCCAGGTTCCCAGACTATCATATCCATTTTGGTCAAGTCCCAAAGATTTCTGTACCCGTAAATTGGAAACTACTACAAAATGCGTACCATCTCTACTCAGACAAGTGGATCTTTACCGTCTCCCAGAGACTCCTAGCGAGCTGGGTTAAAGCAATGCTATCATCACAGTGGAGGTATGTCAGAGTTCCAAGAATTGGAGGCTATCCCAGGTTCCCAGGCTACCATAATCCATCTTTCTGTACCCGTTAATTGGAACAAATCTTTCCAAGATTCTCGACTCTAAATGATGACCAATGAACAATTAAGAAATATGAGGGAAGCATGTCAATTTTAATTCAGAGCCTGTCCATTTTTAGAGGCCCTGGGTCGGGTCTGTCTGCAAACTGTTTTCATGGAGCACTGCATGTACATTTAAGTGCTGATGATACCAAAATAACAAAATACTGTTGTACCATCAAGCTTATTCGGATTCTGAATCCATTCAACACTGAATTGGAAACAATTTGCTTCAGACAAAACAAAACAAAAACCTTTGGGAAATATACAAACTACTGTCAGAAAACATATATATAGAAATACACCCACCTTTCAGCTAAATAATGATGGTTATGTTTGTATGGTGTTTTACGTCATTTTCAGCACATGTAAGGTTATATATGACAGTCGATCTTTTTGTGCTGGAGGCAGACCACCCACTTTTCCTGGGTAGAACCAGTACTGTACACCTCCCGCCATCCGTAAGAATCGACACTTCCTCACTTACAAGTCAAGCTTGGTTATGAAAGAAATCATATATACTGAACATATGGCTACAAAACTTGTACATTCTCATTCTAACAGTCATATTAAAAACATCCACTTCAACAACCCATGATTTTAATAGTCTATACTTTTTCTCCACTCAGACATGTTGATCTTCACCGTCTCCCAGAGACTCAAAGCGAGCTGGGTTAAAGCAATGCTATCATCATTGTGGCGGTATATCAAAAAGTATAGCATATTCTAAGGCAGTCGTAATTCCTTTCGGGCAAATCTATTTTGCAAACAAGAAGCCAGCCGGGTCTGTCCAGAAAAAAAAAGAGAGACTAAATTACGCAAAATGTAGGGGTGCATGTACAATTTGTTCAGGACCCGTCCTCTTGAATTCAAAGCCTATCAATTTTTAGATGCCCTGGGTCCGTCTCTAAACTGTTTTTTTGAAGCAGTGTATGTATATACCGGCATAACTGCTGAAGAAACAAATATAAAACACGACTGTTCCCATCAAGCAAGCATATATTCTGAAAATGTGTCTTTAAACACTGGTAGAAACAACAAAACTCAAAACTTTTGAAATATACCAACCAATCGCTGAAACCATTGAGAAACGTACAGCATTTCTCTGAGCTAATTAATTCAAAGTGATTTTGAAAATAATAATATTATAAAGACTAAGAAATGTGTACAATCTCCACTCAGAAAAATTGGTCTTCACCGCCTCCCAGAGACTCCATGCGCAATGATATCATCACTGCAGAGATGCATACAATAATTCCAGAAAGAAAAAGACACATGACTGCTGCAACTGTCCAAAAATCCACTGGAAACATGGAGCACTTTTTTAGGCCAAAAGTATGCCTAAAGAGAAAAGATTTTTAATAAACATTCGCTTGCATAACCCATACATTAAATAGTTTGTACATTCTCCACTCAGACAAGTTGATCTTCACCGTCTCCCAGAGACTCCAAGCGAGCTGGGTTAAAGCAATGCTATCATCACTGTGAAGATATATATGTACACAGGGCCCTCATTTGGTCATTTCTGCCACCGTTATTCGGCGGCAGTCCCCCACCTGAAAAGTATATTTTTCCCCCCCAAAAACTGATATTTTTCCCCCTCAGAAATTCGTAAAATAAAAATAAAAAAAATAATAAAAAAATCCGATTTTCAAGACGATATGATATGCTCACGATGTCGTGTTTACCCGTTTGAAAAAGACGTTTTGATTATTATTAGACTGGTTTTAGACTGTTTATCGTGCACAGGACGTTTTAACTATTATCGGGCACTGACTCAACCAGATGCCCAACTGGACAGGGCAATAGGTTTTTTTCGGGATAAAAAGAAGAGAAGGGTTGACTTTTAATGTGGATCTCTGATGAAAACATGCCATTGATGGTTATTAAGTGGAGTTTTTTTATCAGAAAAAGAACCAGATGGTTGACGAATGTATGTTAATAAAGTGAAACGTGTTAATCAGAGTTTTTTATTTGTTGTAAAAATTCCCCGTTACAAAAATTCCCCCTTCTGAGGGCTGCGGGCCCCTTCCCCCAAAGTAGCGTGAGGGCCCTGGTACAACTGCTGGTGAAACCAACATCAAACACGGTAGAAACAATTTGCTTAAAACAAAACAAAATTGAAAACCTTTTTGAGATATATAAATTGCTAAAATCTTTGAGAACTTCCAGTACAAGTATTTTCCATAATGATTTTGAAATATGCATACCGGTAATCAACATACGTACCATCTCCACTCAGACAAGTTGATCTTTACCGTCTCCCAGACAAATATTTGCTGCTGCAACCATTATACTTATATTCTGAATGTGTGTCTTAAACACTGCTAGAAACAATTTTGCCTCGAACAAAACAAAAACAAATCGCTGACACCATTGAGGAATTTGAAATATGCATACCGGTAATCAACATACGTACCATCTCCACTCAGACAAGTTGATCTTCACCGTCTCCCAGAGACTCCTAGCGAGCTGGGTTAAAGCAATGCTATCACTGCAGAGATATGGGCAGCTTGTTCCCAAAAGATAAACTGGTCCAAAAATTCAGTCCGTGTGTGTTCTTGTGTGAAGAATAATTGCTGCTGCAACCATTATACTTGTATTCTGAACGTGTGTCAAACAAACACTGCTAGAAACAATTTTGCCTCGAACAACAAAACAAATCGCTGACACCATTGGGAAATTTGAAATATGCATATCGGTAATCAACATGCGTACCATCTCCACTCAGACAAGTTAATCTTCACCGTCTCCCAGAGACTCCTAGCGAGCTGGGTTAAAGCAATGCTATCATCACTGCAGAGATATCGCAGCTTGTTCCAAAAAATCAAAGTGTGTGTGCATGAATAATTGCTGCTGCAACAATTATACTTATATTCTGAACGCGTGTCTTAAACAAACACTGCTAGAAACAATTTGCCTCGAACAAAACAAAAACAAATCGCTGACACCATTGGGGAAAATAACGTTATTTCTCTGAGCTAAATCATAATGATTTTGAAAGGAACATCTATAATAAACATGTATCCACAACAAATGTAATAATTGTTTTCTCCACTCAGACAAGTTGATCTTCACCGTCTCCCAGAGACTCCAAGCGAGCTGGGTTAAAGCAATGCTATCATCACTGTGGAGGTATGTATGTACAACTGCTGGGAAACCAACATCAAACATGAGAAACATAAAACTTGTGAATACGTCTTTGGCTTGAATATAAAGAAGTTACCATGAATATTTAACATTTTCTCTCCACAAAAAACAACATTTGCATATTGGTATCAACACAATTATAATATAGGTTAGCAGTGAACAATTTACCTCTTGTAAAACCTTTGTGAAATATACAACCAAATCATAGAGAACATAATCATACAGCATTTCATTAGGATAAAATCATAATGCTTCATGAAACACGTGACAAAAGTGTTCCAAGTTATCTTCACTGTCTCCCAGAGACTCAAAGTCAGCTGGGTTAAAGCAATGCTATCATCAATGTGAAGGTATACACAATAATTCCAGAAAGATACGAAACATTCATCATTGATTTATGTAACGGTCACGCCAAACCATGACGATTATGAAAGAAATGTAATTTGAAAATAAAACAACTAAATGTTTTTTTTTCTCCACTCAGACAGGTTAATCTTCACCGTCTCCCAGAGACTCCAAGCGAGCTGGGTTAAAGCAATGCTATCATCACTGTGGAGGTATGTATGTACAACTGCTGGTAAAACCAACATCAAACATGAGAAACATAAAACTTGGCTGTTGAAGCCATCAAACTTATATTCTGATTTTGAATACAAGTCAAACACTGCTAGAAAGTATTCACTTCAAATAAACAAACCCTGTATTTAAATCACAGAAACATTAGTATACAGGATTTCCTTGAACTTATCTCCATTCAGACAAGTTGATCTTCACCGTCTCCCAGAGACTCCTAGCGAGCTGGGTTAAAGCAATGCTATCATCACAATGGAGGTTTATCAGAGTTCCAGGATAGGAGTCTACAGCTGTCATAATTCATTTCGGGCAAATCTATTTTGCAAGCAAGAACCAGCGGGGTCTGTCCAGGAAATGTCACCAAAAAAATTCATGTCTGAACATGATTCTAGACTCAATAAAGAGACCAAAATACGAAAAGTGTAAAAATACGAAAAGTGTAAGGGGCATATAAAATCTGTTCAGAGCGTGTCCACTTTAATTCAGAGCCTGTGCATTTCTAGATGCCCTGGGTCCGTCTCTATACTGTTTTCTTGGAACACTGTATGTATATACTGGTACAACTACTGATGAAACCAATATAAAACACATCAGTTTTATCATCAAGCAAGATATATTCTGAAAATGTGTACAATCTCCACTCAGAAAAATTGGTCTTCACCATCTCCCAGAGACTCCATGCGCAATGATATCATCACTGCAGAGATGCATACAATAATTCCAGACAGAAATTCTACACAGGATTGTTCTTTACCATCTCCCAGAGACCAAGTGAGCTGGGTTAAAGCAATGCTATCATCACTGCAGATATATCCGGGCTTGTAGCCCACAAATTAACTGGTCTGAAAATCCATGTGTGTTTGTGCGTGTGCGAGTATGCACAAATTAATAACTGCTACCGAAATCATTATACAACATCAGGGTTTCCCCCAGGATCATAAGGCATGTCGCATGCAACATGCCTTCCTGGAAAAGAAAGGAAAAACAACATGCCTTCATCAGAGCAACATGCCTTAAGATTTTCTTAATTTTCATGAATAACAGATTTAAAAGAAGAAAAATAGAATTTCTATGGTGATTCTTGTTCCTTTTGCACCAAAATCATAAAAGTATGTCATTTTGCCATTAATAGGCACTATTTTTTTCAAGCCCAGTTTGGTATACGTATGTCAGAACAACATGCCTTCACAATTTTCTGGGGGAAACCCTGCAACATGACATATTCTGAATGCGTGCCTTAAACACTGCTATAAACAATTTGCCTTGAACAAACAAAACAAAATCACCGAAACCATTGAGAAAAACAAAGCATTTCTGTAATGAACATAACAAATACAAATGTGTTTTTTTCTCCACTCAGACAAGTTGATCTTCACCGTCTCCCAGAGACTCCTAGCGAGCTGGGTTAAAGCAATGCTATCATCACTGTGGAGTCAAACACAATTGCACAAATACGAACAAACTCATGTCTGCTACCTTAAGGACATATTCTGTATTCTGAAATATACCCAAATACGTTCATACTGAAACCAGTTGGGCCTAAAATACAGGCTCTTTTTGGGATAAAATATTATCAATGACTAAAAGGTAAGAGTCATATTAACCATTCACTTTCACAACCCAGGAGTTTAATAGTTTTTACTTTTTCTCCACTCAGATAAGTTGATCTTCACCGTCTCCCAGAGACTCAAAGCGAGCTGGGTTAAAGCAATGCTATCATCACTGTGGAGGTATTTGGGCTTGCACCCCAACAACGGATCGGTCTAAAAAATCTTATTTTTCAAAGGCCAATAAATGAACATGGTGCAAACAATCTTTTTGACACCAACATTTTTCAGGGTTTGTCCCTATTTTCTCCTTCCGTTTGAAGCAGACAGTGTGTGCATGTGTATGCATGTTTTTAGAACTGTTGCTAAAACCAATAAAACAAGAGGTCAATGACCTTGAAGCTCTACTGATTGATTTTGATTTCAGGAAGTAGTCGCTACAGACTTGTTTTTTGAAAATCTATTTTTAACCGTGGCGGCCATCTTGAATTTCCGGCCGACCTGAAATTTTGCTAAGATCAATAAGACATTAAGAGCAACATTCCTGTGAAGTTTCATGAAAATCCGTCAGGTAGTTTCAAAGGAGTAGTCGCTACAAGTTTTCATTATATAACTCTATGTAAACAAAGCAGCCATGTTTAAGGTCAAATCAAAACGATTTTCGACAAGGACCAACATCATGTCATACTGATCATTTTAGAAAAAGTCCCATATCAATATCTCTTATTGTTTTGAAGAAGTAGTCGCTACAAACTTATTTATTTTAAATCTATTTTTAGCTGTGGCGGCCATCTTGAATTTCCGGCCGACCTGAAATTTTTCTAGGATCAACTAGACATCAAGAGCAACATTCCTGTGAAGTTTCATGAACATCCGTCAAGTAGTTTCAGAGGAGTAGTCGCTACAAGTTTTTACTATATAACTCTATGTAACCAAAGATGGCCACTGGCAGCCATGTTTAACGTCGAATCAAAATAATTTTCCACAAGGATCTACATCATGTCATGCTGATCATTTTAGAAAAAGTCCCATATCAATATCACTTATAGTTTTCAAGAAGTAGTCGCTACAAACTTATTTTTTAAAAATCTATTTTTAGCTGTGACGGCCATCTTGAATTTCCGGCCGACCTGAAATTTTGATAGGATCAATAAGACATCAAGAGCAACATTCCTGTAAAGTTTCATGACAATCCGCCAAGTAGTTTCAGAGGAGTAGTCGCTACAAGTTTTTACTATATAACTCTATGTAAACAAAGATGGCCGCTGGCAGCCATGTTTAACGTTGAATCAAAACGATTTTTGACTAGGATCAACATCATGTAATGCTGATCATTTTAGAAAAAGTCCCATATCAATATCACTTATAGTTTTCAAGAAGTAGTCGCTACAAACTTATTTTTTAAAAATCTATTTTTAGCTGTGACGGCCATCTTGAATTTCCGGCCGACCTGAAATTTTTCTAGGATCAATTAGACATCAAGAGCAACATTCCTGTAAAGTTTCATGACAATCCGCCAAGTAGTTTCAGAGAAGTAGTCGCTACAAGTTTTTACTATATAACTCTATGTAAACAAAGATGGCCGCTGGCAGCCATGTTTAACGTTGAATCGAAACGATTTTTGACTAGGATCAACATCATGTCATGCTGATCATTTTAGAAAAAGTCCCATATCAATATCACTTATAGTTTTCAAGGAGAAGTCGCTACAAACTTGTATTTTAAAACTCTATTTTTAGCTTTGGCGGCCATCTTGGATTTCACATCAACATGAATTTTTGCTAGGATCAACTAGACTTTATGGGCAACATTTCTGTAAAGTTTCATGAATATCCATCCAGTAGTTTCAGCTGTGAAGTCGCTACAAATAAAAGTTTACGGACAGACAGACGGACGCCGCACCACGGCATAAGCTCTGCTGATCTCTGATCAGTAGAGCTAAAAATGTGACTGTTGTTAAATACCAAAACCAATTTCAAA
This sequence comes from Cyrtodaria siliqua, assembly GCA_037043455.1. Classification (NCBI taxonomy): domain Eukaryota; kingdom Metazoa; phylum Mollusca; class Bivalvia; order Adapedonta; family Hiatellidae; genus Cyrtodaria; species Cyrtodaria siliqua. The sequence continues at coordinate 32,041 of JAWPHD010011993.1, forward strand.
TATATACAAACAAACTGATGAAACCATTGAGAAACATTCAGCATTATCAATGATTGAAAGAAAATCTACATCTTTAATACACCATGTCCTTTCTCCACTCAGATAAGTTGATCTTCACTGTCTCCCAGAGACTCCCAGCCAGTCAATACACAATAATTCCGTAAAGAAATAGAAAATGAACTGCAGAAACAATATCAACTAGAAAATGTGTCCACAGGGTACGGATACCCAGCTTTTGGGTAGCAAGACACATCAATTAAGAGGGCATTGTTATTAAAACTTACTTCACCAGTTTATAGAACAAGATATATAACTATATGGGTACCTGTAGGTCAACGTAAGTCAGGTTGACACACGTTTTGGAATGAATGTAAAATACTTGCATTTTGTATTTTTTGTTGTTTGGTCTAATACAAACAGAGCTACAGAAAATGTAAAAACCTTAACCAGAATCAAAAGTAGGTCAAGACCAACCGTGGTGACCTACTTTTCGTTGGAATGTAAAGCACTATCAAGAAGTACAAAACCGTTCTGTAAACATGAAGATGATCTGCTTGAACTTGATCCTCAACCTGTATATTCTACAGAAGATTCAGACAGAATGATACCTTGCTAATGTCGGCAAAAGTTTATACCTCTGGTTTCTCAAGTTCGGGCGTCTCTTTCTTGGCCTTCCTTAATCTCTTGATGAGAGCTAAAGGTTTCCTCTTGAGTCCACGCTGGAAGCGGCGGCGTACACGGCAGTTGAACAATTCTGTGAGCTGCTCACTGAAAAACAGCAACAAGTGCCAAAAATAAATAAAATTCTGACTGCCAAGAAAAAAATCCCATGTCGGAAATCGGCGAATATGGGCAGCATTATTTCAGAAAATATAGAGCCGCACTCTTCATTTGCTCATTCTTCGTGTATTAAAAATATTGTAATTTGTTTTGGTGGTGTTAATTTTTTCATTGTACGACATGGTTTTGACAGTGATATCAATTTACGCAACCGACAACAATATCGCATAATAGTAAATATTATAATATGCAAAGAGATCGGAAAAAAGATGTCGAATCAATTCGGCTGTTGTCAACAAAATACTGATTTTGAAGGGTCCGTATAAAATAGAAAGTACTGCAACATCAGTCAGAATGGCTGATAAACACGATTTAAAATGTGTCGAACACCTGCTAATCTAATCTAATATAAATGTTGTCTGGCCAAAAAAAGAGAGGTGGTTTCCTATTGCAAGCTCTGAAAAAATAGGGTAGGTCGGTTGGCATTTTCTGTTGTGTTTTTTTTTTAGGAAGATATTGTGAGATTCTATTTATCTCATAAACCCCATACACGTTGATGATACAACTGAAAGCTTCTCTGTGGTGTCAGTTTACCTTGATATAAGATCGCCCCAGTTAAATTACGCATTCCTGTTACAAATAATGGGACACAGAAGACTTTGCTTAACATGCATTCTACTAATTAGTTTAATAGTTACGAAGCATCGCATTGTTTACCTGAAAGAAAAATGTTAACTCTGAAAATATCATATGACATCACAGGCAAATCATATGGCTTATCTAAATGTTTTCCACTTTTGCTACATGTAATTTGGTAATAATTTGCATCTACCACCAGTGCCCAGTGGATTACAGAAAATACAGAATGGTGGTATGTTTCAGTTTCATGATGTAAGCTATGTGATAAACATTGTTCAAAAAAAATAAAAATAAATGCATAAAATGTTTTAGGCCCCTTAAAAAGAAGGTCGGTCTGGCCAACGGAAACAAGTATTTTTTTATTTGTCTTTATGTTTGTGTGAAAGCCAATAAATGCCAAATCTTAATTATTTATTTGCAATTTTTCATTAGTGGCAAACATAGGTATAAATAACGCACTCAAACAGTCATTAATTTACGCAAGACAGATACAAACCTGTACAACAACCTTTACAAAAAACGTATCAACCTTTAATATTGCCTTTTAATATAACGATTGCCCTTTGAAATTGTGGAGTCTTCTTTCTCATTATTAAATTTATGTTTGATCAAACACCCAGCAATCTTTTTTAAAAACTCGCGGCTTCTTGTTAGTTTCTCCAAATAAACTGCATTTGTTCAATCATTAATTACCAAAAAAAGGGTTAACCAGGGTTCGACACTAACAGTGTCCCAGGATCCCGAGGATCCAATTTTCAGGTGGGATCTCTGCTTCTAGAAGCTGGGGATTCCACCGAGAACCCTGATTGTGCCGTCAGGTTCTTATTAAGAACACAGTATATAGATTACTTAATCGAAAATCCCCCAAAAATCGAGCACAAAAATTGTAATTCAGTTTGCCTTTCGTTCTACCTCTACTATCGAGGATCCCTAATATTAATCGCTCTCGCTAGACGCTTATTAGGCCAGACTAAAATGCTCTTTGTTTTATGTGGGATCCATTATGTTGAAATGGGCACCCAGATGCACAAACTAGGGATTCCAGTCTGATCCCAGACAAAAAATGTTAGTGTCGAACCCTGTTAACCCATCTAATCTCCACGTGAATGAGTGTGTTGTGGGACGGGGTGGACCATCACACCACATACTTTACAAAATATACATATTATGTTAAGTTCACAACACACATTCCCATTCAGGTTCTTTCATTCCTTAAAAACAAATATTATATACAAAGATATGATATCAAAGAAACAATGAAAGTGCCATTTTTTCACCCAAAGAACCAAAATGATATATCGGTATTTAGTTTACATCAATCATCATTATTGGGTGAAATTTGGTTTGAATTTATCTTTTTTTAAAAATATGGGTTACCAAATACTGGCTGCAAACATTCTCCCTGTAAAGGAATTATATAATAATCTTCGCCGTCCTCGTCACTTTTAGTTAATTTATATTATATATTAATTATGTATTTACAAGTTAGCATATAAAGCTTCTTTATGTCGTCCATTTTTCGGAAAATGTCTCTACGTTATCATTTGTAACAGCTATATACTTCAGTGCTTTGTATGAATTTTTAAGTCTATTCTTCATAGCAGTGACCGATAGCAATTTATTAAGACGTTTTGATGAAAAAATATAATACTAACTCGATAATAATATACAAATCGATTGAAGACAGCATATTTCCTATATTGAAAATAAATAGTTCTTCTATAAATGTAATTTGTACATGTAAGAGGGCTATCAATGACTTTAATGGTAAATAAATAAAAAAAATTGTTAGCAATATTCTGTGGTTGATTCTTACTTGAAACCATCAAAGTGTTGTACTAAGGTTATATTAAAATGGGACATGTTAATATCTTTCCACGTCTTATCATCTCATAAATTTCCTCCCATGTATAGTTTGTTTCTTCATTTGTGTTTAGTATGTTGTACCGATCTTTAGAACCTTTGGTATTTTTGATAAGGATTGAGATGTTAGCTGTAAGCAATGGGTTTTGTAACGTTTTATGTAACAATGTAATATTTTGTTTATCAACATACAATTTGATTGATGAAAGTATTCCATTGTACTGAATAAAATTAGTTTGATCATTTATTATTGTTTTACCATGATTTATAAAATATGGGTTTTGTTCCAATCTTGAGATTATCATTATAAAAAAATTGGACTTGCAAGAAATTGGTCTGTAGATTGTGGTTGGTTTTTCTCATTAATGTATCCATATGATTGTAAAACATCAACCCAAAATGGATTACTTTCAACTTGTCCCTTATTGATTTTGTATAATTATTTCCAAAACTTATTACATTGTTTAAGTTGAGTGTAGTCTCAATAATATGTGTACCCATTTAGCACCTGTAATTATCCACCTTCTTAACCATGTTGCTTTTAGACCATACATGTATACAAGTTGTTAAGTTGGTCATTTTCAGCCCTCCTTCAATATTTTTTTTTACAAGTACACAGTGTTTTATTTTTGCGGGTCCTTCCCATAGAAAATTGTATAGTATTGTATTTATTATTTTATAATTTATTCGCTTTAAAATGCTATCATTGGGAAACGATATGAAGAAATGTTTAAGCATAGGCAATAAAAGCGATTTTATAACAGTCATTTTTCCAAATGGTGTCAATTATCTACGCTTCCACTGTTTAAATCATTTATTAATATTAATTATTAGAATCAGTTGGCACATCTTTCTAACTGTTGATTACATTTTAAACTTTAAACTTTAAACTTTATTATTTGATTAAACGCCTATTTCTACATACAAAGTATACATTCAATGGCGTTGTACAACGATTAAAATACATGAAAATTAGTAAATAAAATGCATGTCATATAAAACAAATTATTACTCAGAAACAACAATTTTAAACATTATATCAAAGAAATTCATGGAAATAGAAACTTATATATACATGGAAGAAAAATATTATACTGCATAGAATGAAAATCCAAAGTACGCAAATACTATACAAAATTATACTGTTTCTAACTCAAATAATTTTTAAAAGAGTTGCGATAGGAATATCATAATATAGAAATCAATAATCGCTTTATTACACACAACAGTCATATCCCATGAAGCACACTGCTCTTACAAATAATTTATCGAAACCTATGCTAGAATAATGAAGATAAGTTGATTTTTTGTATGGTGATAAAGTAAACATCATTTTCAACACATGCAAGGTTAAATATGAGTGCATGGAGTGGTAGAGTGCATGATCCAGTGGTAGAGCGCAGAACTCCAGATTGAGGGTTCGATCCTTGCCACGGCCACGTTATTTATCCTTGAGCAAGATAATTAATCCACATTGCTTAGTACTGGTTGTACCCAGGATACCATCGAGAGTGATTAATCTAAGCTCCAAGCAAGAACTTGTTTTGCAATCGATGTAAAATAAATGATTAAACTAAACTAAACATGCAAGGTTATATATGTCAATTTTTTGTGGTGGAGGCAGACCACCCACTATTCCTGGGTAAAACCAGTACTGTACACCTCATGCCATCCGTAAGAATCGACGCTTCCTCACTTAGAAGTCGATCTCCCAGTGGGGTTCGAACCCGCATCGGGAGAGGCGAAGGTTTACAACGCAACGTTGTTAACCATTTGGCCATGGAGACGCTTGAAGAAAAAGTTGAAAAGAAAAGTTGAGAACTTAAAATTGTATTTAAATACATGCAAGCAGATATAGTCAAGATACTGGATTAATAAATCGAGAGGCTAAATTTAAAACTGGATAACGACATCAAAATTGCCAAGTGTCACTTTAATAGCTTTTAGTTTAACACTTTCCCTACTAGGGGCAGGCTCCTTTTACCAAAGATACCCGGAAAAGGCCCCAAAAAAAAAGATTTTGGATTAGTCTACAGCAATTTACCTGTTCATATCGAGAAGCTGATCCAGATCAACCCCTCTGAACATAAACTTCCTGAAGGTACGCTTCTTCTTTACCTCTGTGTCCGCCTGAAAAGTAGTTCTATTCATAGTCGCCAATCTATCTAGACCTCTGAAATCTTGTTCCACATTTGGAAACTGAGCTCCACCCAACTCGCACACCCGACAATTTCTGACTGATATCTTGAGTGTTTTTAGTGTATGTATTCATGAGTTAGGCGCAGCCCGATTCCAAATGAGGAACGAGATATTTAGAGAAAAAAACAACTAGATTGATGCGTTACCCCTCTCTTTGTTGAGTTATATGCATGAACATGTGGTATTTAAGATACATAATAATAATAATTGATAAATTATACAAGATTTGACTGGATATTTAAACTGCAAAATCAAACGCTGTTATCGTGTTAATTGGATATCTCTAGATTTTAAGCTATTCTTACCATAACTTATTTTATTTAAACTTCTGACTTTGTGTAAGATTTTCATTGTTTTCTATAATAAAAAATAATATTTCATTAAAGACAAACGTATTATTGATATATAAACAACTTTTAAACAGGTCTCGGTACTACGATATCCAGCAATTTAAAGTTAAATTTCGATAGGCAATTGGAAATAAGGTTAAACCATTTAGGCAAAAGCGGATTGGACAAGTCGAGTGGCACTTTAAATATCAATAAGGTTTTGATTTAAGGCTGATGGAAAAGGATTTCTTAACACGAGAGAAATAACTTCTTACCATTTTGCTGAATTATAACCGGAAAAGGAAGTTGCCGTTTACTAGGCGCATAACAAATACGGCAAAACTGTCTAGAACATGTTCAGTTAATTCGCACGCGAATAAGTATTTTTGGACCCAATACCAATTACTTTTATTAAGTATGTGGTAAGTATAACTAGAATACCGTTCATTGTGTTTGTCTATTATTCAAAACAGACGATTTTTTTTTAATTTTTAGAATTCGATTTATAACTTAACGTTAATTTAAAATCCATTTCACATGTTGTTTGTAATTTGTGTACATGTATTTATAGGTATGGCACTGAACACCCGTGTTAAGGTTGTGCTGCGGTACGATAAACCGGTTCTTCTGTTGACATACACTAGCCCAATTTATTCAAGCGGGATATATGTTTGACTATATAAGTACTTTTTATAAATAATTGTTGTCTAAATTTCAAATGTTGAATATGTAGCTTATGATGTATATAGTTTATATATTATTACATTCAAGGTGTTGATGTACTATTTTCAAACAATGTTATTTCAAAGGGCTCTTAAAAACAGCTGAAAGAATTATCATAATGCTATGAAAAATAAAGGAGATATGACCTATTGAAAATGTGCAAAGAAACACGAAAGGAGGCGGGCATCTTTGAACGATGACGTCATCGCGACTCTTTACCATATATGGCATATTGACAAAATATCTTTAAAGCAAAGAAAATCACTGGAAATGAAAAATAAGCATACAATTTATACATTTTACATCTGTATATCTATTTTTAATAAATTTGCAGTGATTTTCTTTGCTTTACAATATATTATATGGCCGCCTCCATTTATGTTCTTTGGAAATTTTCAATAGGTCATATCTCATTTATTTTTCATGGCATTTTGATAATTCTTTCAGCTATTTTTAAGGTTGTCAGAGTTGTTTATAATCTGAGCCTGTCTCTGTCCCTAAACTACTTTTTTTGGCTTAGCCAGATGAAATATCAAAATCGTAAAATGGACTGGTAAGGTCAGAGAACTTATTGTAACTTACTGTTCCGAGGCCAATGGTAAGCCTGTGGCTTCTGGAGGCCCGTCTATTTGGTTGTTTATCGGTCGAGAGTGTCTGCTGCGCAGGCTTGGGAAACAACTAGCATCAAATTGTATTTGATTATTATGCCAATGTTTGTTTAGTCTGCTCTTAAAGGCATTTACACTCGGTGCTTGGACAACACTATCTGGTAGGAAATTCCAGTCTTCCACTACCCTAATGCTAAAGGAGTTTTTTCTGCGTTCTGTTTCGGCTTGTTTTTTTTAACAGTTTTAGGGTATTCCCTCGTTCTGGTATATGTTGCTACAGGGAGAAAGTGTTGGATTGATGATATCTCGAATCCTGTAAGGATCTTAAAGACCTGCAGCATGTCTGTACGTAACCTCCGGTATTCTAGGTTGTTTAAAGACGATAACACTTTTGTTGCCCTACGCTGAACATTTTCTATAGCGATTTGGTGTTTTTTTTAAGTACGGGGACCAAACTGTACTGGCATATTCTAAATGGGGTCTTATTAAAGTTTTAAATAGTGTCAAAAATATATTCTTGTCTAGATACGTAAAAGTTCTCATAATTATTCCTAGATTTCTGTTCGCTAAGGCTATTTTGGTGGTTATATGAGTGTTGAAGGTAAGATTACTATCAATTATCACCCCCAGATCCTTCTCCTCTGAAACATTTATAATCAAGTCCCTACGATTCTCCTTGTCTTTCATAAAATGGTTATCAGTAGCCATTGATTTGCCAATATGCATTCTTTTTAAATTAAATTCTAAATCCCAAGTTTTGGACCAGTCGCAAAAGTTGTCAGTAGTTCTTTGTAATTTATCTTCGTCTTCTTGGGAATTTATAACTGAATATATTATGTTTTGGTATCATCTGCCAATAGCTTGACTACTGTTTCCGCTACCTCGGGGAGATCATTTATGAAGACAAGGAAAAGGGTAGGACCTAACACACTACCCTGAGGTACCCTGCTGTATACTTGTTCAGATGTTGAGTGTTTTCCATTTATAACCACCGTTTGAGATCTGTCCCCTAGGAAGTCTTTTACCCATTCCAAAACCTTCACCGCAATGCCATAACCTTCTAATTTAGTTAGCAGCTTGTTATGTAGTAATGTATCAAATGCTCTCCTGAAGTCATATAATATTACATCAAGCTCTTGGCCACTATCAAGTGCATCAGACCAATCTTCCAGTACTTCTAATAATTGAAGAGGCTCGGAATATGTTGTTTAAAAATAGTGCATCAACCCCTTTAATGCTCAATATAATATTTGCAACACGTGTCTTTAGGACGTTATAACGTAATGTATATTTACAGGAAGTAAGCATAGATGTACATGTAATAGATAGAGTATGGTTTCATTGAGTTGGTTCATTTTAACATCGATATGGGCGTAGCCCATCGAGGTGTTTAAATTAGCCAACGAGATGAAACCATACTCTATTTGTTTTGTAGTATGTCCATTTGAATTAGGGACAACCCGGACCATGGGACGACCCGGACCAGACAACCCGGACCACATTTAGGACGACCCGGACCACGTTTTAGGACGACCCGGACCACATTTTAAAACAAATATTTAATGAATATAAATGAGTATAAACATGTATGTGAGTTATTTAGAATGAATATTAAATGATATTTTGAGAAAATAAACGTAAATTGAGTCAACAATAGCTATAAGACAATAATTAATGTATGTTTTGCATTACCTCAAGTTTATAAATAATATCCATTTTCCCGATTTGAAAATAATAATAAAACATAATCTTAGTCCAGCTCCCTTAAAAGTAGATAGTGTTATGATATAAAAGGTATCAGTTAGGTACACAGATAATTACGCACACAAATTAAAGTATGCCACTGAAAAGGGTTCACTCAAGAATAATTGGCAATCAGAATGCAATCGCAATTGCTTTAACACTGATTGAATAATTTATGACCTTTACTAATTTATTAGTAGTATCAGTTTGCACACAGATACACAGATAATTACCCTACACAAATTGAAGTATGCCACTGAAAAAGGGTTCATTCAAGAATAATTGGCAATCAGAATGCAATCGCAATTGCTTTAACACTGATTAAATTGAATAATTGATGACCTTTAATAATTTATTATTAGTATTTTTATTATTTTATTTATATCAGTTTGGTTTAACCCAAGCCTAACATTTCTATAAAATTGATAGTATTTTTTTGAAAACCTCACAACCTTCTCATCCTAAAAACTGGGAAGTTATCCACTGCTACCATGCCTTCTATTGGTATTCCGTGTATACATTGTCACAAGGGTGTGTTTAAAAAACACCGCGCCGTAGACTGCGACATTTGTGGACGCTGGCAACATCTTTTATGTGGCAACACAGGTAATTATACATTTCTAAAATATGAAATAAATTTTCTTCCAAGTGTGACGGAAAAACAAAGACATTTTGTACTGAATAATCAACTGAATGGTTTCATAATGACAATGTTTCAATATGTTTTAAGGAGGGGATGGTTATAAGATTCATAGTAAATAACTATATCAAAAACTAGTATTAAATGTATAAAATGCCAATTTATCAGGCTGTGTTATATTTATCCGTATAATATCATTCAGTTTTTCATGTTTATTGTATTGTTATAATAGTGCTATGTTTTAATATTTGTTCAGGTATCAGTGTTGCCCAATACAGAGCCGCTGCACAGAACGATACAGAGCTTGTGTTCACCTGTACCCCATGCAATGATGCACGTGCACCAGAAGAAACCTCCATGGACACATCCGACCATTCCGCCAACGTGACCTTCAACTACAGCGACATACATGACGTGTCTTCTCAATTAATCTTAAGATTGCCGGCGACTGACGAGCCGTTTGAGAGCACAAGACTGTCTGCTGCAGCCAGCATTACTCTTGAAGAAGCACCATCATGGTAAAGTACACATTATATCATTTTCATTGGATTAAATATTATTTTTTCAGCTGTATTAGGTAAATTGTAAACACATTATAAATCTTTGAATAAATTACACACGTTCCACGAATTGTCCAATTTTCTCATTTTTACTAGGTATAAATCTTTAATATTATCTCTAATAGTTATTTGTTACTATTTCAGGTATGACGATACAGAGATGGAGGTCGATGACATCGACAACACCGGGTTTGATATTACTCGACCGGACAGACTCATTCCCGACGATGAACTTGAAAAGTAAGTAACACTTTTTTGCTTCAAATATAATTTTTTTTTTTTAATGAAATTTGAAATTCTATCGATTCTGCATTTTAACATTGATCTTTATCTTACATAATATAAGAATGAGATGGATGTACCACTACAAATATTATAACGTTTATTTAAATTTAAATTTAATTATATTATATTTTTCATTGTTATATATTATTTATTTGTCCATTTCAGACTGCCTACACCGACATGGATGAGGTTTACCGTCTGCTGCGGAAGGTGTTTGCACTGCCGCTTCTTCCAGCAGATGACATCCGACCGGCATTTAGGAAGTTAGTGGCGAAGAATCACACGCACGACGAGCGATTAGATACACTCTTCGAGTATGTCCGGACCACCTGGATAGAGGGTGCCATCTGGCCTGTAGAGTCCTGGTCGGTTTTCGGACGATCCATTAGAACTAACAATGATGCCAAACTTTATGGTCCAGTCTAAAATGTACTGTTAAGACAGAACTGTCTAAAAATTCCATTCAGTTCGCACTCTTGTAATTTCGTTTCGACAAGGGTGCAAAATTAAATGTGTTTCTGTTTAGATTTAATTAATTTAGTGAAAACCATTTGTACTCTTGTAGTGCATACATGGTTTTATTTTGCTTTATTTCAAGTTTCATAAACATCATATGGTTTCCATCATACTACTATATATCAATTTTGTAAAAATAAATGCTTTAAAAACAATAGTATGTGACTGACATGTATAGTGTGATTTTACCAATTAAACAGAACTTTAATTAATATGAATAAATGTTTTAAAAATAGAATTATATAATTATATTAAAATAAAACTTTATCGGACCTTTAAATTTCTTGTAAATATTTATAAATATATTGATATTTTGCATGTGTATATTATGTATAATTTGTGTTATTATGTTATTAAATTATGTTGAATATATGCGGTGTTTTTGTTATTCTTATATCTTTAATAAATTTAATAAATTGCGTGAATGCAATTAGCAATTAGAATGAGTAATATTTAAGGTATTTCACAGTTATTTTCACAGGAATTTCTATGGAATTTAGACAGAATTTCATGAGTAAATATACAGAAACAGGCCAGTATTCAGTGCAACACCAAACGGAATATAAAGTTAAATACATGTATTATGTACAGTATATTATAGAGAAGTTATTAAAAATAAAGGATTTACACTATTCTTCTTGAAAGGGTCTTGTAAGTTAATGTAAGTTTGTTGCATTTTTAAACAATGGCAGTTTAAGATGTTTTTTTAAGACATAACTCACATGGCTGTTTCAAATGCCTCTTAATATTAGATAAACATGATTAGCATGCCTAGATAATTATTCCATGATGAGTTTAATACTATTGATATTAACATGCGAATACAGCAGATTTCTTGTTAAAATTGAGACACAAACACAGATCGATCTGACAACTCATTCCAAATGAACGTAGTTTATGAGTATAAATGTATGACTATTAGTATCACAAACCAAAAAAAAACTTATTTATTAGACAACTATTATGTTATAAAAGTTGTTTTAAAATGTGGTCCGGGTCGTCCTAAGACGTGGTCCGGGTCGTCCTAAATGTGGTCCGGGTTGTCTGGTCCGGGTCGTCCCATGGTCCGGGTTGTCCCTATACCGTCCATTTCAGCTCTATTTCAGTTATTCTAACAGTTATTCTGACAGGTCTTATTTTCAATTAAACGATTTACACCTGTGTCTGAACAAAGAGAATTGTCTGGGACCATGCTACAAATATATCCATGGAGTAAGTAAAAAAAATTCAAACTGGCACGGATTGTCGAGTTAATTTACTCGATAAAGCAAAAGGAACATTAGAATCGGAAAAAATTACTAATCGAGTTTAACCGGTGTTGATGTTATTTATTCGCTTCCGGAATTGCAACACGTTTCGAAATAAACTTCATAGTTGAACTCACATATGTAGTATTTTTTTCTTGAATCAGCCGTTACTACCAGAAAAACATAAGTATTCATTTAATAACGGGAAAGTCCGTTTGAATTTCGAGTACAAATCGTTGAACGATGAGTACTCAACGCGGAAATGTGAGCAAGAAGGGCCCACCGGCGCATCAAAATAAATCGGCATGGAAAAATTTATATCATGACACCAGCATACAAACAAAGAGAATTATCAACACTGAAGTGTCGGGCGTGTGTGCAAAGTGTAAAGACGTAATCGACTGGAAAATAAAGTACAAAAAGTACAAACCTTTGACACAGCCCAAAACTTGGTAAATATTCAATTTGACAGAACGTCTTTTCTATCTATATGAGTATATCTAAAATAAGATCATAGCAGGTGCCAACACAGGTGTCCGGCTGATGTGTTTTGTTGCTAAATTTGCAATCAAGAAAAAGTATCCTACATGAGATGGGAAGACCCCTGAGTAGGTCTATTAAAAGTGCGAAAAGGAGTCCTTTTGCAAAAAAGGAGATTTGGCCTACGAAAAGGACTCATAAAAGCTATATGTATAGCTTTATATGAAAAATAATTATGAATTTAGAAACAGACTAGTAGAATATGTTTGTAGTGAATAAATAAATGTAATAAAACTTTTAATATTTATATTTTTAATACTTATGTGTTTTGACTCTCTGAAACACCTTACGAAAATGAGTTATCGCCTACGAAAAGGACTCGTAAAATCAATATATAAATCCCTACCTTATTTTGTTTTTAGTAATTTAGAATTGTGTTCATAGAATGTGTTTGTAGTAAAAGAATAAATTGTATCCAACTTTAAATTATTTTATTTTTCAATAATGATTTGTATTGACTTGAAATACCTTACGGATAGGAGTTACCACATAAAGTCAATATTTAAAGCTCTTAAACTATTATTTCTTTTCGATAATTTAGAATAATAAAAAATTATATAGCGGCCTGCCATTACTCGTTTTCTTTAAATTTAGAATCATATTCATTGTATATGTTTAAAGACTAGTAAAAAGGGAATTAATTCAAAGTTGTCATTGTGGACTGGTTGCACATACTTGTGTGTGTCATCATAAGTTTTATTTTTTATGCTATATACCTGGCTCTATATTATCTCATGAATACAAATAATGTTTGTGCCGAATAAAGCATTGAATATATTAAAGTATCATACATAATTTTGTTTGAGAAAATAATAAATGAATCTGTATGTTTTGTTTATATGTTCAATTATTCCTGATTAGATTACTGCATTATGACACGTTTCTTTTAATGTCGGAAGTCTTGCTGCTGATCAGCCCAATTGACAGTGATTGGATTATCACACCTTTTATGATCACAAAACATGTGATAATCCAATCAACATCAATCAGTATTGCAACTATGTGCATGTTAATTATAGGTTTAGTTTAAATAATGTACTGTTAAGTGTTTCAGCTTAAGATGATACTGACATTGCATACCGCATTGCAGCCAATTTCCCTTTGAATCATACTGATACCCCAATATAACGTTTTTAACAGACGAAAAGAAATAATGTCAGAATTGTACAATATAGTTTGATTACAATTCCTAACCTGAACAACCTGATTATTGTTCAGTACATTTCATTAAAAAGAAACTAACCTGCCAAATAACGACAAAATTAAACTACAAAATCGGTTATCGAAATGCCAGGTGCTCAGATCATATTATTTTCCCCCATGTGGTTGCCGGGGTAGAATACAACCACTGCAAACACACCGTCACATGCAGAGAGGTAGAACACCCTCTGAGGCTCCATTCATATTCATTTTGTCATTTTTTGTTCATGCTCGTTAAAGGTCTTCATCATGACCCCTGCATTGATTCAGGTGCCATCTCGCTCACATCACTAAGAGCAGTGGCAGAAAAACAATAAACGTGGCTCCAACGTAAATGGAGTGTCTACAATAGAATTTGCAGCAACTCTGCAGTTCAGGGTGAGAAGGTCCTAGGCCCATTCTCCATATTTTATCTCGATGTACATGGAGGATGAATCTGGCATGTTCATTCCTGTTTGGCGCCATATGACCTTTCATGTGTTGGAGCGTCTTAAAACCCAATTCAGATCATATTATGATGGTGGTCCCTGTTTTCGGGGTATTAAGACGATCTTGCCGCGACTGCATTACTAAAACTATGTCTGCATTACTAAAACTATGTACAATATTTAACATACAATGTTAGTTTTGAAGAAACATATTTCATTAACACATATAACATGTTTTTTCTCGTTATTTTACTCACGATGTATGAGATATTAGGTTTTTATGAATATAAACCGGCCTTATGTTTTCGGGGTGTCGTCTCATAAAGTTTTTATTTCTTATTTTATTTCTTATTTTCACACAGATATGGCTTGAAAACAAACACAGTGTAAACAAAAAGCATACACCTAGATTGAATTGAATGTTGTTTAACGGCTCATCAACACAGTACAGGTTATTTAGAGCCGCACCAGAGAGAGGGGAAGGATACATAGGAATCCGTGAACATGCCCTACTCTTATTATCGAATAGATTCCTATGGTTCTTTAACGTGCTCGGATGATAGACCGATACACGGGACCGCCCGGTTTTCGTCCCCATCCGACGGACGAGGCTAAGGAAAAGTGTCGTGCCCAAGAACACACCGACGGAAATCAGTGGAGATTAGTAGAATATGTTTGTAGTGAACATTTTTTTTTAAGAACCCGTGAATAAACCTATACTTTTCGGCACATATACATTATATGGTGGAGACTCGTGCTTTCGGTGTAACTCGAGATTTCGGGGTATTTAATTAAATGATAATACAGAGGTGTACTAAGAGTCATACAATCAATTGAAATGGCAAATTCCTTCGTAAAACAAGTCTGACCTAATTCCAGTACAATTATTTTCTTTGCTTTGCATTATGGGTATTTTTTATGTAAAAAGGAAGTGAGGGGTCATCTCAAAGAAAGTACCTCATAAAAGTGTGATATAGACTTCTTAAATTAGTTTTGACAATAAGAAAATAATAAAAAATCCTTCAAATAAAGACCTTTTTATCTAGGTGTATGAGAGGGCTGGCATGGCGCAGTCGGTAGCGCGGCGGATTTGTAACCGGAGGCCCCGGGTTCAATCCTCCGTGGTGGTTTCTAAATTCATCATTATTTTTAATATAAAGCTATACATTTTGCTTTTATGAGTTCTTTTCGTAGACCAAATCTCCTTTTCGCAAAAAGGACTCCTTTTTACACTTTAGGCCTACACGCGAAAAAGGAATTCCTGCGAGCGAAAAGGAATGTGTTTAGTATATTTTGGGCTTAATTAAGTTGTTTAGGGACATAATTATTATTTGTTTCATTAATTAAACATGATATTACTATATCAATATTCTTTATTAAATCCAATTATGAAAATTAAGATGAAAGAGTTGTAGTTTAGTCGGAAGCACACAGGAAATCCTATGAGCGAAAAGGAACCTACTGTTATAGGTATGTCTTAATTAAGCTTTTTAATCACATTAGTATTATATTAGTATTATATGTTTGTTTAATTATTTAACATGTTTTATTAAACCCAATTATGAAATATTAGTTGAAATTGAGAAAGCAGTGTCGTTTACTTGGGAGCGAAAAGGAAATCCCACAAGCGAAAAGGAACGTGTGGTTTATACCTGGGATGAATATCCAGGATGAATTTATCCAAGTTTATATTTATGTTTAAATTGAGCTGTTTAGTGTCCTAATTAGTGTACATGTTTAAATAATTACGTCACTAATTTTAAGACATTACTATAACACATTTATAAATAACACACAGATTCCTTTTTCGCTCGCAGTATTTCCTTTTCGTTGCTGAGTAGACTACACCTGTTTCTTAATTTCGTATTAAATGTCATAATTGGGATTAATAAAGTATATTGATATAGTAATATCGGCCCTGTTATGTCTTGGTTAATTAAACAAACGTGATACTAACTAAGAAGCCTAATTAAGACATACATATAATAGTAGTTTACTTTTCGCTGGCGGGATTTCATTTTTGGTCCCGAGTAAACTGTACCTCTTTCTTAAGTGCATCTTAATTTTCATAATTGCGTTTAATGCAGTATATTGATATATTTATATCATGTTTAATTAATCAAAAATATAATTATTCGTTTACTAAACACATTCCTTTTCGCTCGCGCGAATTCCTTTTCACTTCTTTTTGCTTAACCATTCCTTTTCGCTGTCTATAGTTAGCAGGATTGTACTTTTCCACCAATTTGAAGACTGGAGCCACAATGGCACGACGCCAGTTGTTAGGTACAGTTCCTTGATGGATTTTGTCCTAGCACGTTTTTATATGTAACATTGCATACTGTCGTCAAAGTCATTTTTAAAACGTTGGTTTCTTAGCCATTTTGGGAATATTTTCCCAGTCTGGTGGTATGCCACTGTAATATAGCTTACAGTTGGTGCAAATCATATACACTCGGTTACAAAGAAGGCAAACAGCGCAGCGTTCCTTTACAGAAACTTGCCACATGCCACAAACAAGTAAAATCAACATGCTACAAATCACAAGTACATCCACAGTAGGAGTTTAATTACGTCGACTGTTTGGGACCCATCTACCAAATCAAACATTGCCAGGCTTGAAGCAGTACAATGCAGGGCAGCTCGGTTTATTACCACTGGTAATAATCGGTGAACCAGCTGTGTCACCGCCATGCTGCAACATTTACGATGGGATGAGCTTCAAGTCCGACGACAACAAACAAAAGCCGTTGAGATGTACTGGACTGTACGCCAGCTTGTTGAAATCCCATCATCGCCATACGTCCATCCGGCAGGTGCTTACACTAGAGGACACTCAAGTAGATTCCTCATCTCCTTCACCCGTCAGTGCATACAACGACTCTATATTCCCATCAGGAATCCGGCTTTGAAACTCCCTACCATCCAGCCTAGTCAACGCCCAATCCATTGATGCCTTCCATGCAGGGATTGGTTAACCCACAATCAGAGATGTTTTTAACCTGTTTTTAACTGCACTTGGACCTTTTACCACAAGTACATAGTTCACCACCTGTGCAAGTATGTTCCAGAGAAACCCTGCTCAAAATAGGAATAATAATAATAATAAGAGACCTACTTTCATAACCCCATTTTGATAGTCTTTTAAATATTCTGGTATTGACTTCCAGTTCCGATTAAAATTTGTATGGTCATTACACGGTGTCACTATTCAGGGTATGGTCATTACACGGTGTCACTATTCAGGGTATGGTCATTACACGGTGTCACTATTCAGGGTATGGTCATTACACGGTGTCACTATTCAGGGTATGGTCATTACACGGTGTCACTATTCAGGGTCTTAACTAGACCCTTTTTATGTGCAAGCCTGTTTTTATGGTCTTAGTATTCTATGGTGTCTGGCATGTCGATGGCAACTCCCAGAAATTCAGACTATAATGTTATCATACAAAAATTATTTTGTTTTATATCGCAGGTTTTGAGGTAAACATATATATATCCATTGTTCAATACCTATTTATTTTGTCGTTGCAGTGTTGTCTGTAAACAGAAGACGGTAAGGCTGGCCTATACTACATACTGCTTTCCATGTGCTGCCGAGGCAAATAAATGTGCCAAGTGTGGGGAGAAGAAGGAGGTTGTTATTAAGTAAGTGAATCTGTAGATTGTGTAACAAGGTCTTCAATGGCTGGTCATTGCCTTACATAACCATGTCTGAGTTGTCACTGTTTCCACAAGACCAAGTTTGTTGTGTGTAACTGTGTCTGATTTGTCTCTGTTTCCACAAGACCAAGTTTGTTGTGTGTAACTGTGTCTGATTTGTCTCTGTTTCCACAAGACCAAGTTTGTTGTGTGTAACTGTGTCTGATTTGTCTCTGTTTCCACAAGACCAAGTTTATTGTGTGTAACTGTGTCTGATTTGTCTCTGTTTCCACAAGACCAAGTTTGTTGTGTGTAACTGTGTCTGATTTGTCTCTGTTCCCACAAGACCAAGTTTGTTGTGTGTAACTGTGTCTGATTTGTCTCTGTTTCCACAAGACCAAGTTTGTTGTGTGTAACTGTGTCTGATTTGTCACTGTTTCCACAAGACCAAGTTTGTTGTGTGTAACTGTGTCTGATTTGTCTCTGTTTCCACAAGACCAAGTTTGTTGTGTGTAACTGTGTCTGATTTGTCTCTGTTCCCACATGACCAAGTTTGTTGTGTGTAACTGTGTCTGATTTGTCACTGTTTCCACAAGACCAAGTTTGTTGTGTGTAACTGTGTCTGATTTGCCTGTCTTCAGACCAAAATGATTGTGCGTAACAATGTAGCTATGTCTGATTTATCTGTCTTCAGACCAAAATGATTGTGCGTAACAATGTAGCTATGTCTGATTTATCTATTTTCAGACCAAGTTTATCAGAGGCAAAGCAAGCAAGCGAGGATAGAAAGCTACAGTTTGAGCTGGAAATGTTACCTGAGAGAAAAAGAAGTAAGCTTCATTTAAACATTTATTAAACTGCATTGTACTAATAGACGATAGACGACAAAAACTACAAAGTGTTGGTGTTATACAAACTAATTGTTGTGGCACAAGAGGTCCTTCAGCATCAAAAAAATGGATTTGTACAAGACACATGAATACTTGATATGTACAAGACACATGAATACTTGATTTGTATAAGACACATGAATACTGGATTTGTACAAGACACATGAATACTTGATATGTACAAGACACATGAATACTGGATTTGTACAAGACACATGAATACTTGATTTGTACAAGACACATGAATACTGGATTTGTACAAGACACATGAATACTGGATTTGTATAAGACACATGAATACTGGATTTGTACAAGACACATGAATACTGGATTTGTACAAGACACATGAATACTTTATATGTACGACACATGAATACTTGATATGTACAAGACACATGAATACTTGATTTGTATAAGACACATGAAAACTGGATTTGTACAAGACACATGGATACTTGATTTGTACAAGACACATGAATACTGGATTTGTACAAGACACATGAATACTGGATTTGTACAAGACACATGAATACTGGATGTGTACAAGACACATGAATACTGGATACAATACACTTGAATACTGGATGTGTACAAGACACATGAATACTTGATTTGTACAAGACACATGAATACTTAATTTGTACAAGACACATGGATACTTGATTTGTACAAGACACATGAATACTTCATTTTTACAAGACACATTAATACTTGATTAGTACAAGACGCATGAATACTTGATTTGTACAAAATGCATGAATACTGGATTTGTACAAAATGCATGAATACTGGATTTGTACAAGACGCATGAATACTTGATTTGTACAAAATGCATGAATACTGGATTTGTACAAAATGCATGAATACAGGATTTGTACAAGACGCACGAATACTTGATTTGTACAAAATGCATGAATACTGGATTTGTACAAAATGCATGAATACAGGATTTGTACAAGACGCACGAATACAGGATGTGTACAAGATGCATGAATACTTGATTTGTACAAGACCCATGAATACTTGATTTGTACATGACGGATGAATACTGGATTTTCTGGTCGAGTTCTGGAAGCAAACGCCTTTATAGATAGAAACAAGAAAATTGGTAGAACCGATGGATGCTCCCCGAAATGTATCATCAACATCATATGGCCTTGTATCACCCAGCAGTATTCAATTTGCAGTTCCATTAGTAGTTTTCGTCTCATGATCCAGACAAGAATTACAAGTATAAAATTACAAAGGACAATGACTCTACTTGAATGAAGATTGCTTGTAGATCCCTGCAGTTTTTCTCATTGCCCTTTATCAGTGTTAAGTTTCATTGCAGTCTATTTGGAGTTTTTAGCTCGACTATTCGAAGAATAAGAGAGCTTATGTAATAACCCCGGCGTCCCGCATCAAGGTTTGCGTGTAAGCTGCGTTTGCAAATATATGTCTTTTACATTTCTTACCCTAGCACAACCAAATTTGACCATGGGCTTCCTTATAGCATTATCTTAAGGGCTGGATAAGTAAGTTTGGTTCCTGTAACCCATGGGCTCACATGGAATCCAAATTATGATAGCCCTTAAAATGTGTCCCATTTCACATCAACTTTTGCATGTAAGCTGTGTTTACAAGTCTACATCTCTTGCATTTCTTATCCTAGCACAACCAAATTTGGACATGAGCTTCCTAATAGCATTATCTTAAGGGATGCTTAAGTAATTTTGGTTCCTGCAACCCCTGGGCTCCCATGGAACCCAAATTCTGATTTATCTTAAAATGTGTCTCATTTCACATCAAATTCTGCGTGTAAGCTGTGTTTACAGGTCTATATCTCTTACATTTATTGTCCTATTTCAACTAAATTTGGGAATTGGTTTCTTTTTAGTTTGTTGTAGAGGGTTGCATGTGTCTTCTGCAAATTCTGGGGTCCCATGGAACCAAATTGTGATGGCCCATAAAATGTGCAATAAAGGCAGATCAAGGTTTGCGTGTAAATAGTTGTATATATCTATAATTTTGGTTTTGGATTTCTTTTAGCATTATGCATCTTATTCATACTTCAACCATATTGGGGCATGGGCTCCATCCTCTGCCGCCCCTTCCCGAAGTGGAGCTGCGCTGTTCTCCGACAGTTCTTGTAGAGTTATTCAATGGACATGAATTATAAGTATAAAATTACAAGGGACAATGAAGATAGTTCTTGTTGAGTTATTCAACGGACATGAATTATAAGTATAAAATTACAAGGGACAATAACTAATTTGAATGAAGACAGACTGACAGTTCTTGCACTCTGCATTTCCTCTCAATGACCTCTATAATTGTTTGAAGTTTCATTGTAGTCCCATCCATAGTTTTTGAGCTGCTCCAAACAAGAATTCTGAGTATAAAATTTCACAGGGCAATAACTCTAATTTAAATGAAGACAGAGTTACAGTTCTTGCACTTTCTCTCATTGCCCTCTGGTTTAATACAGGTACTTTTATAGAACACAATTATACAAATTACGAATATATATTCATCTGATTTTCAAGTGTCGGATGAATACAATTTATAATATTAAACTATGATATTGATTCTGTTGAATGTAGACATATTTCATTTTCCAGGAAGTATTCTGAGATTAAAAGAGAATGGACTTTTGACTCCTGAAAAGCTCAAAGCGGCTCTTGATAACTCCCGCATTGATGGTGACGAGACAAGTGAGGATGAAGAAGAAGAAGATGATGATGATGATGATATTGATCCAGACTTGCATTCTGCTCCTGAAACATGTAGTGCTGTGAACTCCGATAAAACTGGACTCAGACAGGATGTAACATTAGACACAAAAGTAAAAAAGTGTGTAGCATTTGATGAAAAAGACATAGCTGGAATTAGTCTGAATGACAATTCATAAATTCACACTACCTTTACATCCCTGCTACATCAGAGTTATGGGTAAAATTTGGTTGGATATCAAGTATTATAAGATTGGATATTAATCAGGGGAAGGCAAAGCAGAGTAAAGCAGAGTAAAGCAGACATACATTGTATGCCCCACTAAAATCTGAAAATGAATAAAGTTTGTCCTGAAAAAACAAATATAACAACTTCAGCCCATTTTCCACATTACTGGTTAATGAAAAAAAACATGTTTTTGTCCAAGAATATAAAAATAAATGTGTTTTCAGCTCTACTGGCCGAAGATGAGTTGTCTGTCTGTTAACTTTAACCTTGTTATGATGATATGGCCTTAATTTTTTCATCTGATCTTTACCAAACTTGACCAGATAGTTAATATCAATGAAAGCTAGGACAAGCTTGAAACCAGCCAGATCGGACCAGTAACACTGGAGTTATAGCCCTTGATTTAGTTAAATATGCTACATTTTGCCTCATTAAGACATGGGGCCTTAATTTTTCATCTGATCAGATCTTTATCAAACTTGGCCAATTTGTTGACATCAATAAAATAGAAAGTTCGAAAACCTGGCAAAAGCTGATTGATAACACTAAGGTTATGGACCTTGAATTATTTAAAAATGTTTGTAAAAACATTCTAGGTCATTCATTTCTTCATCCAATCTTTGCTCAACTTGTTCAAAGTGTTATTTTCAATAAAATAATAAAACTCATTAGTTTTTTAAAGTACCATACAGTGCTCACGAAACAGGATAGCTCCAAGCCAGGGGCCTGTCAAAATCTGGTTGGGGCTTGTCCCTTTTTGCCATATTTTACTATATATTTAATTCAGGGCCTGTCAATATTAATTCAGAGCCAGTCTGTCAAAAATAGTTTCCATGAGCATATCCTACATACACCCCATCCAAGCAAGTAGAGCGTTTAGGATGGGTCGTTCAATCATTTTAAATCTATATCCGCCAGACAGATATATATATTTACCATAAAACCCCCGTGTGGTTCCAGGTCTGGAATAGGGCCACTGCTTATCCTGGCAGAGAGGTAAAATCCCCCTGAATTTATGTTCATTTTTGTTGTTCATTAAAGGTTTTCATCATCCCTGCATTGATTCAGTTGCTACTTGAGTGGTGGCAGAAAGCAACGATAATGGCTCCAGCAGAAAATTACTGGGGAATTTGTTGCAACTCTGTAGGTGATAAGCTTCTAGGCCCATTCTACAGATTTTTATTTCATGTAAATGGAGGGTTAGCCCGGAATATATTTTCCAGTTGGCGCCATATAACCTTTGTGTGTGGGTGTGCTGTAAAACCTTAATTCAAGAATCACCACCACTCATTTAAAACACTAACCTGTAGCAAACGTTTGTTGACATGTTTGAGCTTACTTTATGCTGGCATTTTACACTTTGTTTTGAATATTTTGGCTCTACATGGCATTTGCTTATTTCGAAAGTGTTGGGACATTTCATTACTTTTGTCTTCTTTCTGATTGTTCTGTCTTATACTAGTGGAATAATATAATGTATAAACTGTATATAAATAAATGAAAGGCAATTGGAAGCATGTATTTATCTCTTTTTGCTCCCAGTACTGCGTTTTAGCATTAAACTTTGTATTTTGTGGTTGACACTTTGTATTCCCTAGAGATTTGACCCAATAAAAAGTACACAAGGATCATACATGTATGTCCATGTTACTGTAGATAAAATATCAAACAATTTCGTTGCACGCCCTCAGTATATAAAAAAAATTCTCGCTCGCTCCACACATAATGGCTAATGAGTGATTTAATTAACACATTGTTAAATCCTTTTATTTGAAAACGGACTTTTTAGCTCTACTGATCAGAGATCAGCAGAGCTTATGCCGTGGTGCGGCGTCCGTCGTCCGTCCGTCTGTCCGTCCGTCCGTCTGTCCGTCCGTTAACTTTTATTTGTAGCGACTACTCCTCTGAAACTACTGAATGGATATTCATAAAACTTTACAAAAATGTTGCCCATGAAGTCTAGTTGATCCTAGCAAAAATTCATGTTGATGTGAAATCCAAGATGGCCGCCAAAGCTAAAAATAGATTTTTTAAATACAAGTTTGTAGCGACTACTTCTTGAAAACTATAAGAGATATTGATATGGGACTTTTTCTAAAATGATCAGCATGACATGCTGTTGGTCCTTGTCGAAAATCGTTTTGATTTGACGATAAACATGGCTGCCAGCGGCCATCTTTGTTTACATAGAGTTATATGATGAAAACTTGTAGCGACTACTCCTCTGAAACTACTTGACTGATTTTCATGAAACTTCACAGGAATGTTGCTCTTGATTGTCTAATTGATCCTAGCAAAATTTCAGGTCGGCCGGAAATTCAAGATGGCCGCCACGGCTAAAAATAAATTTTCAAAATACAAGTTTGTAGCGACTACTTCTTGAAAACTATAAGTGATATTGATATGGGACTTTTTCTAAAATGATCAGCATGACATGATGTTGGTCCTTATCAAAAATTGTTTTGATTCGACGTTAAACGTGGCTGCCAGCGGCCATCTTTGTTTACATAGAGTCATATAGTAAAAACTTGTAGCGACTACTCCTCTAAAACTACTTGGCGGATTTTCATGAAACTTTACAGGAATGTTGCTCTTAATGTCTAATTGATCCTAGCAAAATTTCAGATCGGCCAGAAATTCAAGATGGCTGCCATAGTTAAAAATAGATTTTTAAAAAATAAGTTTGTAGCGACTACTTCTTGAAAACTATAAGTGATATTGATATGGGACTTTTTCTAAAATGATCAGCATGACATGATGGTTATCCGAGTCGAACATTATTTTGATTCAACATTAAACATGGCTGCCAGTGGCCATCTTTGTTTACATAGAGTTATATAATGAAAACTTGTAGCGACTACTCCTCTGAAACTACTGGACGGATTTTCATGACACTTCACAAAAATGTTGCTCTTGATGTCTAATTGATCCTAGCAAAATTTCAGGTCGGCCGGAAATTCAAGATGGCCACCATGGCTAAAAATAGATTTTCAAAATACAAGTTTGTAGCGACTACTTCTTGAAAACTATAAGTGATATTGATATGGGACTTTTTCTAAAATGATCAGCATGACATGATGGTTATCTGAGTCGAACATTATTTTGATTCAACATTAAACATGGCTGCCAGTGGCCATCTTTGTTTACATAGAGTTATATAATGAAAACTTGTAGCGACTACTCCTCTGAAACTACTTGACGGATTTTCATGAAACTTCACAGAAATGTTGCTCTTGATGTCTAATTGATCCTAGCAAAATTTCAGGTCGGCCAGAAATTCAAGATGGCCGCCATAGCTAAAAATAGATTTTCATGCAAGTTTGTAGCGACTACTTCTTGAAAACTATAAGTGATATTGATATGGGACTTTTTCTACAATGATCAGCATGACAAGATGTTGGTCCTTATCAAAAATCGTTTTGTTTCGACGTTAAACGTGGCTGCCAGCGGCCATCTTTGTTTACATAGAGTTATATAATGAAAACTTGTAGCGCCTACTCCTCTGAAACTACTTGACGGATTTTCATGAAACTTCACAAAAATGTTGCTCTTGATGTCTAATTGATCCTAGCAAAATTTCAGGTCGGCCGGAAATTCAAGATGGCCGCCATGGCTAAAAATAGATTTTCAAAATACAAGTTTGTAGCAACTACTTCTTGAAAACTATAAGTGATATTGATATGGGACTTTTTCTAAAATGATCAGCATGACATGATGTTGATCCTTGTCGAAAATCATTTTGATTCGACGTTAAACATGGCTGCCAGCGGCCATCTTTGTTTACATAGAGTTATATAGTAAAAACTTGTAGCGACTACTCCTCTGAAACTATTTGGCGGATTGTCATGAAACGTTACAGGAATGTTGCTCTTGATGTCTAATTGATCCTAGAAATATTTCAGGTCGGCCGGAAATTCAAGATGGCCGTCACAGCTAAAAATAGATTTTTAAAAAATAAGTTTGTAGCGACTACTTCTTGAAAACTATAAGTGATATTGATATGGGACTTTTTCTAAAATGATCAGCATGACATGATGTAGATCCTTGTGGAAAATTATTTTGATTCGACGTTAAACATGGCTGCCAGTGGCCATCTTTGGTTACATAGAGTTATATAGTAAAAACTTGTAGCGACTACTTCTCTGAAACTACTTGACGGATGTTCATGAAACTTCACAGGAATGTTGCTCTTGATGTCTAGTTGATCCTAGAAAAATTTCAGGTCGGCCGGAAATTCAAGATGGCCGCCACAGTTAAAAATAGATTTTTAAAAAATAAGTTTGTAGCGACTACTTCTTGAAAACTATAAGAGATATTGATATGGGACTTTTTCTAAAATGATCAGCATGACATGATGGTTATCCGAGTCGAACATTATTTTGATTCAATGTTAAACATGGCTGTCAGTGGCCATCTTTGTTTACATAGAGTTATATAATGAAAACTTGTAGCGACTACTCCTCTGAAACTACTTGACGGATTTTCATGAAACTTCACAGAAATGTTGCTCTTGATGTCTTATTGATCCTAGCAAAATTTCAGGTCGGCTGGAAATTCAAGATGGCCACCACAGCTAAAAATAGATTTTCAAAAAAACAGTTTGTAGCGACTACTTCCTGAAATCAAAATCGATCAGTAGAGCTT
The DNA here is from genome assembly GCA_037043455.1 of Cyrtodaria siliqua. Lineage (NCBI taxonomy): Eukaryota > Metazoa > Mollusca > Bivalvia > Adapedonta > Hiatellidae > Cyrtodaria > Cyrtodaria siliqua. The sequence goes on from JAWPHD010011993.1 coordinate 58,463, forward strand.
CAAGGTCATTGACCTCTTGTTTATTAATACGTGTATGCCCATGTTACTGTAGATAATATATCAAACAATTTCGATGCACGCCCTCAGTAAAATGTTCTCGCTCGCTCGACACATAATGGCTAATGAGTGGTTTAATTAACACATTGTTAAATCCTTTTATTTGAAAACGGACTTTTTTTATTCATACGTGTACATCAGGTATGTCCATGTTACTGTAGATAAAATATCAAACAATTTAGATGCACGCCCTCAGTATAATTTTTTTTAGTGGTTTAATTAACACATTGTTAACAGACTTTTTTACCCTATCAATGCACTACCGCAAACGTTTTATGAGGCTAGAGACGGACCCGAAAATTGACCAAAATATTACGCCCCCCCCACTCTAAGCTGAAAACCTAGATCCGCCCCTGAAAGCAGTACAGTATGGTCAGTGTTGGTGAGCAACTGACCCATGGACAACAGAGAGCGGAGCTTAAAACTGAAACATGAACAACCCTACAAAAGCCATCCTGATTTGAAAGGGACAAACGCCAATCAAAGTATTAGTTGGCATCGCGATTTATTAAATCCAATATTATTCGACTTAACCCTGGTTGAACACAATTAAAATAAAACTTGGGAGTTTTAGATTTTTAGCTCTATTGGGCAGTAATGAATACTTAGCACCATGTTGGATCTTCCACTTAATGATGTTAAAGCTCTAGCACAATATTTTCCAACTCGGCCAGGGTATAAATATCGATGAAAGTTTGGATGATATTGAAAACCACCAATTTCGGATAATAAACATCGAAGTTATGGACTGATTTAATGAAAAAGCCTCATCAACACTCTTTACACCTTTATTTTGCATTTAATCTTTACCATTTTTAGCTCACCTAAAGGGTGAGCGATTGTGATCGCTCTTCATTCGTTGTGCGTAAGCGTGGACAATTGCTTCAAACTTCTCCTCCGAAACGGCTTGGCCAATTTTGACGAAATTCACAGGAATGGTCCTTAGGCGGTCTTCTCTCAAGATTATGGAAATACATGCAGAACTCTGGTTGCCATGGCAACCGAAAAATCTTCTCTAAAACTATGGGCTCGATTTCAGAATAATTTCACAGGAATGATGTTTGGGTGATCCTCCACCAAGTTTGTTCAAGGAGCGTTGATTCGTCAAAAACTTGGCCAACAGGGGGCGGGACAGTTTCCCTATGTAACTATATGGAAAACCTTTTTAAAATCTTCTTGTCTGAAACCGCTAGATGGATTTCAAAATAATTTCACAGAAATGATGTTTGGGTGGACCTCTACCAAGATTGTTCAAGCCGGGTTGATTCGTCAAAAAACATGGCCGCCAGAGGGCGGGGTTTAATTTTGTTATATTTCTATATGGAAATCTTAAAAAATCTTCTCGTCTGAAACCGCGTGATGGATTTCAAAATAATTTCACAGAAATGATGTTTGGGTGGACCTCTACCAAGATTGTTCAAGCGGGGTTGAGTCATCAAAAAACATGGCCGCCAGGGGGCGGAGCTTAGTTTTGCTTTATTTCTATATGGAAATCTTAAAAAATCTTCTCGTTTGAAACCGCTTAATGGATTTCAAAATAATTCCACAGGAAATAGTGTTTGAGTGGACCTCTACCAAAATTGTTCAAGCCGGGTTGATTTGTCAAAACATAGCCGCCAGAGAGCGGGGCTTATTTTCGCTATATTTCTATACGGAACATGAGGGCCTGTGGACGCTCTACTGGTTAGATAAAGTTTATGTATAAGAGGCCATAACTCTTTCAAAAATCATTCAACCGGAACATGACTATGATATATGCAACTAGGCTTGGTACTGATCATTCCTGCTGACTTTTGTTGAAATTCAGCCGGAGGTTCAGGAGAACTAGTCTGTACAAATTAATATATTAAAACCTTTAATGGGTAATAACTCTGCCAAAATTCATTCCAAAATTCATTCAACTGGAACACAACAATGAAATGCGCAACTAGTCTTGGTATTAATCATCCCTGACAAGAATCGTTGAAATCTGGTTCAGGAGAATTAGTTGGGACAAAGTTTGTGCATTAAAACCTTAAAAGGACCAAAAATCATTCAACCAGAACACGGCAATGACAGGTGCAACTAGCCTTGGTACTGATCATCCCCGCCAAGATTCATTAAAATCCGGCAAGGAGTTCATAAGAGACTAATCTGGACAAAGTTTGTGTATTAAAACATTTAAAGGGCTGTAACTCTGCCAAAAATCATTCAACCGGAATATGGCGATGATATGCACAACTGGTCTCGATATTGATCATCCTTGTCGAGTTTCGTTGAAATCCGGCCAGGGGTTCAAGAGAACTATAGCCCGGAAAAAGTTTGCGAAAAAATACGAGTAGGTAAACTGGAACGAGACGATGATATGCACATCTAGGCTCAGCGCTGATCATCCCTGCAAAGTTTCATTGAAATCCGGCCAGGGGTTCAGGAGAACACTGTGTATTAAAACCTTTAAAGGGCCATAACTGTGCCTAAATCATTCAACCAGAATACGGTGATGATATGTGCAACTAGGCTTGGTATTGATCATCCCTGCAAAGTTTCACTGAAATCAGGCCAAATGAAGGCCTTTTTGTCTTAATGAGGCCAAAATATAGCATATGCCTATTCAGAATATCAAGGGCCATAACTCTGCTGTAAATGGTCCAATATGGCTGGTTTTCGAACTTGTCCGATCTTTCATTGATATTAACAATTTATTGAAGTTTGGTAAAGATCTGATGAAAAATGAAGGCCCTAACGTCTTAATGAGGCAAACTTTAGCATTTTTAACAAATTCAAGGGCCATAACTCCGCTGTTACTGGTCCGATCTGACTGGTTTACAAGCTTGTCTGAGATTTCATTGATAGTAACAATCTGGAAAAGTTTGGTAAATATCGGATTAAAAATGAAGCCCCTATCATCTTGAGGCAAAATATAGCATTTTTAACTAAATCAAGGGCCATAACTCCGCTGTTACTGATCCGATCTGGCTGGTTTTCGAACTTTTCCGAGGTTCCATTGATATTAGCAATCTGGATAAGTCTGGTAAAGATCGGCTGAAAAATAAAGGCCCTAGTGTCTTAACGAGACAAAAGTCAATGGACGACGGACAACGGACGATATCTTTTAAAATAAACCAAAATATCTTTAAAAGATGGAATTATCAATTTACATTAAAATACACAACGCATTATAGTAAGATAATACAGTATGTTTTGCATTTTGGAGGCCAAAATAATCCGTGTGGTTTCGGGGGGCCCCCGTTTGGTTCCTGGGCAAAGAATAGGGCCATTGGAGGGGTAGCAGGACACCCCACCTCCTCCTCCCCCAAATTCATGTTCATTTTATAATTTTTTGTTCATGCTCATTAAAGGTCCTCCCAGCCCCAAACCCCAAATTCATTTTATCATTTTTTGTTCATGCTCATTAAAGGTCTTCATCATGACCCCTGCATTGTTTCAGGTGCCATCTGATTCACATCACGAGTAGTGGCTTATGGCTCCAGCGTAAATGGAGTGTCTAAAATAGAATTTGCAGCAACTCTGCAGTTCTGCAAGTAGAAGGTTCTAGGCACATTCTCCATATTTTATCTCGGTGTACATGGAGGATGAGCCTGGCATGTTCATTGCTGTTAGGCGCCATATAACCTTTCATGTGTTGGTGCGCCTTTAAACCCAATTCAATTCATATCTTGTCCTTTGTGCCAGAAACATGACAATTTTGTTATCCGACTAATTTTCCCAAAATCTCTAATTTTCACTTGTAAAGCTTGTTATCATGTATTTTGCACATTTAATAACATTATTTTAGTTTATTGGCATTATAAAGCAAGGTTTTTCATTTTCTGAACAAAGTAATTTCCCAAAATAGTAGCGCCCGACTGCTATGCAAAATGTCAAGGGGGCGCTCTTGTAAACTAGACGGGTGTTCTGCGGAACACGTGTCGCCTGTGGCTTTGTTAGTATAATGAGATTTTTTGGACTCAGATAAATGACCTTGATAAACTGGCCTGAGTAAAGTTTTTGTGTAGAAAAACAAAAAAGAGTATTAACCCATATAATGACCTTCAGTGTGACCTTGACCTTTATATTTTAGTATGGCCATGTGGATGTTGTCATGATAAAGTATATATTGAAAGTCTGATGAAGAAATATAAAGAAATGAGAAAGTTATAGCCAACATTAAGTTTTCGTGAAGAAAAAATGAGTATTCAATCCATATAATGACCTTCAGTGTGACCTTGACCTTTATATTTTAGTATGGTCATGTTGATGTTGTCGTGATGAGTATATATTGAACGTCTGATGAAGAAATATAATATCAAGAAATGAGAAAGTTATAGCCAATGTTAAGTTTTCGTGACGGACGGACAACAAAGTGATCCCTATGTATCGCATTTTTCTTCGAAAAGGCGTCACAAACGATATACAGCATTTTGGCAGGATTTTTGAATACAATATATTATTTTTCTTTGAAACGGTGGAGTGGTGGTGTGAGATTTTTCTTCCAATGTGCGACTGCGCAAGAATGCAATAAAAGCATGTTGCAGCTATCAGATGTTTATTATTTTATAACATAAAAATATATTTAAAACTGCACAGGTAGTAGACATTAAGTTATAATATGTTATTTTCTTTCTTTCTTTTCTTTTTTTCCATCTGAAAGGCCTCTTTTGCTTAATCAGTAATTATGTATAACTTTACAGTTAACTGTCCAACATTTTCTAAAACAGCTGATCAATTCAGAAATATAAGAAGTAGAATCTTAGGGTTTATTACATCTCTGATTAATTTTACCGGTAGTTGTCTTTAAAAAAAATCTCTTTACATTTCAACATTTTGGTCGAGCCCGCTTACATACTTAGGGATCTTTTTCAGTCAGTGTAATTGTGTGCGTGTGTGTGCCTGTCCATTCATCCAGATAATGTCCAACTTAAGGTTGTACAAGTTATGTTTATCTCGACTTTTAAGATAGGGATAATGCTCAAATTGCATTCAAGTGTTCCTCTTTTTCGGTCTGGCATGGTGAACACTTTTTTTCGTTGATGTGTCCTATTTTCTTCGAAATGTAATTCATGTCTGGTTTTGAGTAAAAGTTTTGAATCTCTGCTTTTATTGGATGGGAGTCTTCCTTTTTATCGATCCGACCTGGTAAACTAATTTTGTATGGCTGGAACCTACTTTGTTTGAATTATGGTTCATTCTCTGCTTCTATTGGATGGGAGTTTTCCTTTTTATCGATCCGACCAGGTAAACTAATTTTGTATGGCTGGAACCTTCTTTGTTCGAATTATGGTTCATGTCATATTGATAGTACAACCGTTATCTCACCGTCTATTCACGATGCACTGACCAAACTGTATCAGTCTTGAGTTTCTTATCGACCTGAAATGTCATTATGAGAGCATGACATGCTGGCCGTGGCCACATAAACATAGCAGATCTATCTCCCATTTATCAGCATTTCATTTGCCATAAAGGCCATGTGATAGGTCGCAGCATTACCCACTGATGGCAGTTTCCTCAGAGACATGACGAACATCGTGAAGGCCAGTTCTTTCTTTCCTATCAAGTTATAGCAATATCCCAGCAGATTCAGGAGAGCGAATGTATGCTTATGATCGTGTATATTCATAACAGAACAACAAAGACGCATCAGTGTCATTTTTCTCTCGGCTATACGCCCCAGATGGTGTTCGGAAAGAAACCTTAGAAAATAAGCTATTGCGACTGGGTGGTATTTTATGACGAAAGCGTGTCCTTTCAGTATACTTTCAAGTGCTAATGGGTGAGGCACCCAACTATCACATACCTTTGAGAATTCTACATCACATAAAATGTTACACCTTTGAAGTCTTTCTTTATAAAATTTTATTTCGCAAGGCTCAATGACAGGTTTTGCAGTAGGAAACTTGAGATAAGTCGTGCCAGTAACACCACCTACAAACAAATACCCATCTTTTTTAGGGATTGTTTGCTCAAGAAGGTTTCTAGCTAGTTCATACTCCTCTTCCTTAATGTACAACACAGCAATATGTAAACTACTAGACATCATATCCATTTTTGCTGCTTGTTTTATGGTCTCAATAGCTTCTTTTATTTTCTCCTGCCGTCTTGTACTCCGTCTTTCATTCATTACTTCTCGATACATTGCGATGCCTATTGCAAATTGTATTGCCGGCAGGTACGGTTTTTCACTGTCTCTAAATTTTCTTTTAAACTCTTTATAATATTCCTTTATCTTTAGAACTGGTTGATTAGAAGCATATGATACAATAATTGGGCAAATCTCAGCATATGTGACAACATCACCAAGTTTGCAAACATCTGTGTAAACATCATGCTCCATTCTTGTTTGGAATGTTGAGAAGGTGGTAGTTTCATTTTGAAACGATAAATTTAATAATTTTGAGGAAAGATCACTAATAATTTGTTCTACTTCATTCAATGCTGATTCCTGGATAGTTTTCGTATTTAATACATTTCGAAACAGGTTATTCTCTGGTATGATATATTGGGGCAGAACTTTTCCTTTTATACATTCTTGCAATTTTAGTAGACCTTTACGGACACAGTGAACAAGGTTGTGTTCTCTCCAAATGTCAGACCGCATTTCCTCGCATAACCAGAATGCAATGGTCTTCATGTGGTATGTTGTTATTTGGCCTTGTAATTGTGGCGAAATGCGTTCTTTTAACAATTTTTTCAGAAGAATAAAACACTTTAGCTGAGTGTCATTCATATTCCAAACCAGCTCTCGCTCTATTGCCACAAAGGAAAGGCGCCATTGGATTGCAAAGTTTTCGGAAAGCTTATCACCTACAGGTACTGTATAGCATTTAACTTCTTTAAATAATCTTTTAAGTAGTTCAGGTGTAGGCCAGTTGTTTTGTCTTTCTCGCTTCTGCCAGCGGACTGCCGCATCAGGCCATCTATTGCATTCTAATGCATTAACAAAGTCAACATCTGCCAGCAAAGTTTTATTGTTTATAGCAGGTCCATTTGTTGTTGTAGCAGGTTTGTCAAAACTGTCCGCAGGAACTGCAACTGCAATCGCTGGTGAATTATTTTCAATAAATTTTTGACATGAATTCACATTTTTTCATTTTGATATAAACAGACCACTACTCGAAATCCAAATGTACGGATATCCCTTCTCAACAAATTGGAAAGGCTCAAGAGTTCAAGAATCACATAACCTGGTTGGCTACCATCTGTAGACATCACCATTGAATACCCAGTACATCACCTCTCAACTTGTCCTCAATGACAGGAGAACAGATATTCTGGCAGTATTCCCATCACGTCTGAATCACTATTCCGAGATAAAACTGTTCCTTCTGCATAACCACCACTTGTAGTGTATCTGATTCCCAAAGATATTTCTCACTAAATTCTCCAATTAGCTGTTTTTTCATTTTTAAACTGAGAAAAATATTTACACAATCCTTGTTCGTTTAGTTGTTTCGAGAGTTTGGCGAGAGAGTTTCATTTCCTTTCCACTGCTAACACGAGATTTTTGCTCCATGCCTTTTTCCTTTTCTTTAAATTTTAATTTGTTTCACTGTCAAATCAATATTCTACACCTTGCTTGCATGTGTACTGTGCCAGGATAGATTAATGTATGAATTCATTGAAATCTATAGAGCAGTAATACTTTCAATATCTTTTATTGGATACCGGTATTTGCATTAACCCCCAACTCTTTGTGTTGTGTGTATGTAGAACAGAGGTTTTAGTCCCTACACCCATTTAGAACATTTTACTAAAACCATTCCATAACAAAGCAGTGGATATTCAATCTATCGATCACTGTTACCAGATATCTGCACATACAATATGAATGCTCCAACATGATCAAGTGTATCTTATTTCTTTGTAAATGGGCATGAGCGGAATAAGGTAATAAACCAATATAGACTTCTTAAATCACTGGATTATCATACTGGTTCAAATTGTTTTATCACTATTCTATGTAGGAACAAGGCACTCCTCACCATTATATGTAGAAACGCGAGGTAATTCCCACTATTCTATGTAGGAACAAGGGACTCCTCACCATTATATGTAGCAACGAGGTAATTCCCACTATTCTATGTAGAAACAAGGCACTCCTCACCATTATATGTAGAAACGAGGTAATTCCCACTATTCTATGTAGAAACAAGGCACTCCTCACCATTATATGTAGAAACGAGGTAATTCCCACTATTTTATGTAGGAACAAGGGACTCCTCACCATTATATGTAGCAACGAGGTAATTCCCACTATTCTATGTAGAAACAAGGCACTCCTCACCATTATATGTAGCAACGAGGTAATTCCCACTATTCTATGTAGAAACAAGGCACTCCTCACCATTATCATGATTATATGTAGAAACGCGAGGTAATTCCCACTATTCTATGTAGGAACAAGGCACTCCTCACCATTATATGTAGAAACAAGGTAATTCCCACTATTCTATGTAGAAACGAGTAATTCCCACTATTCTATGTAGAAACAAGGCACTCCTCACCATTATATGTAGAAACGAGGTAATTCCCACTATTTTATGTAGGAACAAGGGACTCCTCACCATTATATGTAGCAACGAGGTAATTCCCACTATTCTATGTAGAAACAAGGCACTCCTCACCATTATATGTAGAAACGAGGTAATTCCCACTATTCTATGTAGAAACAAGGCACTCCTCACCATTATCATGATTATATGTAGAAACGCGAGGTAATTCCCACTATTCTATGTAGGAACAAGGCACTCCTCACCATTATATGTAGAAACAAGGTAATTCCCACTATTCTATGTAGAAACGAGTAATTCCCACTATTCTATGTAGAAACAAGGCACTCCTCACCATTATATGTAGAAACGCGAGGTAATTCCCACTATTCTATGTAGAAACAAGGCACTCCTCACCATTATATGTAGAAACGAGGTAATTCCCACTGTTCTATGTAGAAACAAGGCACTCCTCACCATTATATGTAGAAACACGAGGTAATTCCCACTATTCTATGTAGGAACAAGGCACTCCTCACCATTATATGTAGAAACGCGAGGTAATTCCCACTATTCTATGTAGGAACAAGGCACTCCTCACCATTATGATTATGTAGAAACAAGGTAACTCCCACTATTCTATGTAGGAACATGAGGCCCAAAAGGGCCTGTGGACGCTCTTATATCAAGGGTTGTCGTCATAAGGTTCCCATCAGTACTTCTTTTAAAACATAACAAAAAATACCAACAAAACAACAACATCCACAACAAAAAAATACCCACAATACAACACCCACAACAGAAACTTAAACCCTTGACCCATGCTAACAATTTAAACAAGCGGCTCTCATTCTAATTTGGTAAGGTTATTTAGGGACTCGAGGCAAAACAATTGTATAAAATAGGTTTTGACCATCTGTAGAGGGGCCCCTTTATGCAGGCGGTCAAAACTCATTTCATATCAGTGTTGTGCCTCGAGTCTCTAAATAACCATACTAAATTAGAACTAGGGATCCACGGATTCACATGTCTCACCTAAAGGGGGCTGGACTTACATATAAAAATGTCAATGATGCTTAAGGTATGAAAGCACCAATTATTTTCCCCATAGACACCAATGTTAAAGTGTCACATATTAATGATTTGCTGCAAATTCAACTCAAGTATGAATAATGCAGCAGTGTAATGTTCATATAGAAAACTATTTTTCCACTTGAAAAATCACCAGAAAACGTGGGGTCACAAGACATGTAAGAAAGTTCTTGTTTGTTTACTAAACAGGTCAAGGGTACAGCTGTTTTTATTGATCGACTGTTTTCATTGCTCACAAAGTGTAAGCATAGAGTCGAAATTTCGAAAATGTTCATCAGTGATCCAGTAAAACCTATTAATACGCTTCTTATACATATAACCACAAAATCGATTAGAAATGCGCAGTTTTCCCCTACTTATAATGCCCATTTCCATCGAAAAAGGAGGGATTACTTTTTATTATAGGAACTACATTCGACTACACCTCGGAGGTTTACATGTAATTGGTGGTGGTAAACCTATAAGAGGAGAAAACATGTTCAGATGTTTCTTAAATGAGGAGTTTGTGTTGTCATTTTCATAACAAGCTTAAAAACACTTACTTCATGCAAATCGAATGATTATTTGCAGAGATATGGTCTTGTGAATACCAAGAACAATAGTCTGAAATCGACAAAAGTCAGAGATATTTTTTTTAATTTTACACTATCTGAATTGTCATACCAAACGGCATTTCTTGTCCATACACCATATTAAATAGATCAAATGATTAGAACATTCAATGGACATAAATAAAGTATGCATTTTAGGTACAATTAGGACGATGAAAAGGCCAATTTATGTCGATTTTCATGCCAAAATTGATTTTTCAGTCAAATTCTTCAAAATTGGAGGTACCATACCTGATTATAGTAGCGAATACGAGCTTAATAATGCCAAAAATACCGCTAAAATCAGAATTGATACTAGCTGAACGCTACCAAGTTGAGTTTGAATGATAAGGAATAATATTTTATCTTTTACACAAATCTTCATTTTTCACAGTATCCTATTTTAGGGGGGTAGGGGAAAGATTTAGTGGTTTCATGCCTACCAAACCTGTTGTCATGCAAATTTAATTCATGAAAACATGTTGCAAACATGCAACCCTACATGTTGATACCAAAAAGACATAGTTCAACTGCAAACACTTCACCAATACGTCATTTTAAACAAGAAAAAAAAATGAAACTCAAAATTACGGCTTTTATAGACAAAATTGGACTAAAAACGCTCAAAACCTATGTAATAAACTATGGAAAACTTATTTCTGAGCTTATTTTACCAATTGTTATCGGAAAAGTGTCCCTAGGTACGAATCTTAGCGAGTTCTAATTACTGCACGCATCTCTTATAGGTATGAAAGCACCAATTATTTTCCCCATAGACACCAATGTTAAAGTGTCATATATTAATGATTTGCTGCAAATTCAACTCAAGTATGAATAATGCAGCAGTGTAATTTTCATATAGAAAAGTATTTTCCCACTTGAAAAATCACCAGAAAACGTGGGGTCACAAGACATGTAAGAAAGTTCTTGTTTGTTTACTAAACAGGTCAAGGGTACAGCTGTTTTTATTGATCGACTGTTTTCATTGCTCACAAAGTGTAAGCATAGAGTCGAAATTTCGAAAATGTTCATCAGTGATCCAGTAAAACCTATTAATACGCTTCTTATACATATAACCACAAAATCGAATAGAAATGCGCAGTTTTCCCCTACTTATAATGCCCATTTCCATCGAAAAAGGAGGGATTACTTTTTATTATAGGAACTACATTCGACTACACCTCGGAGGTTTACATGTTATTGGTGGTGGTAAACCTTAAATGAGTTTGTAAACATTTTTGTAACTAAAAACAATGGAGTTTGCAGTTTGATGAGATGACATTTAAGTGCATTTGTTTAAAAACAAAATGCCATTTTATTAAAAACAAGAGGCCCAAGAGGGCCAGTGGATGCTCTACTGGCTAAAACGGCTCATATCAAGGGTTGTCGACATAAAATTCCCATCACTACTTCTTTTAAAACATTGCAAAAAGAACAGGGATAGGATGGCCTTAGATCGCTCACCTGGTAATCATGGGCAATAAGTCTGCTGTGTCTAGTCTGACATGGGTATTTTTTATTTTGTCCCACTTTCTTCTGAATGAAATTTCACAAAAATGGGTAGTGGGGGTTTATATTAACATTCTAAACAAATATGGTAAACATCAGATAAAAAATGAAGTAACTACAGATTTAACAAAGGAAACTAGAAATTGTTATTGTCCATGGGACAAAAACGTATGGCTCCCCCACTCGCACATACAGGCATAATTGACAACTCTAGGTCCAACCGTTCTCTATTGATCCGAGATCGTATCCCTGTGACTGTATCTACTACCTGTATCAGTAAGGCAACATAAAAAAATATGTGTGGTTCAGGTAACCCGACCGACTCTATTTTTTTAAGGGGCCGACCCTAAAACTTTTTATGCAAAAATTTAAAAAAATTAAAAATTAAAAAAAAATAAAAAAAAATGTTAAAAAAAATAAAAAATAAAATAAAAAAATATATTATTTAACAAAAAAAAATCAATAGGGGTCATCTACTGGTCACGACCAACCATCCTTCCAAGTTTGAGGACCCTAGGTCCAACCATTTTCTAGTTATTGATCGGACATCGTTTTGATAGTGAAGGTCACGCGACCATGACCTTTTACCTAGTGACCCCAAAATCAATAGGGGTCATCTACTGGTCACGACCAACCATCCTTCCAAATTTGAGGACCCTAGGTCCAACCATTCTCTAGTTATTGATCGGACATCGTTTTGATAGTGAAGGTCACCGCGACCTTGACCTTTGACCTAGTGACCCCAAAATCAATAGGGGTCATCTACTGGTCACGACCAACCATCCTTCCAAGATTGAGGTTTTGATAGTCAATGTCACCGCAACCTTGACCTTTGACCTAGTGACCCCAAAATCAATAAGGGTCATCTACTGGTCACGACCAACCATCCTTCCAAGTTTGAGGACCCTAGGTCCAACCATTCTTTAGTTATTGATCGGACATCGTTTTGATAGTCAATGTCACCGCATCCTTGACCTTTGACCTAGTGATCCAAAAATCAATAGGGGTCATCTACTTGTCACGACCAACCATCCTTCCAAGTTTGAGGACCCTAGGTCCAACCATTCTTTAGTTATTGATAGGACATCGTTTTGATAGTCAGTCACCGCAATCTTGACCTTTGACCTAGTGACCCTAAAATCAATAGGGGTCATCTACTGGTCACGACCAACCATCCTTCCAAGTTTGAGGACCCTAGGTCCAACCATTCTTTAGTTATGGATCGGACATCGTTTTATAGTCAATGTCACCGCAACCTTGACCTTTGACCTAGTGACCCCAAAATCAATAGGGGTCATCTACTTGTCATGACCAACCATTCTTCCAAGTTTGAGTACCCTAGGTCCAACCATTCTCTAGTTATTGATCGGACATCGTTTTGATAGTCAATATCACCGCAACCTTGACCTTTGACCTAGTGACCCCAAAATCAATAGGGGTCATCTACTTGTCATGACCAACCATCCTTCCAAGTTTGAGGACCCTAGGTCCAACCATTCTCTAGTTATTGATCGGACATCGTTTGTGACACAGACACGCAGACACGCAGACACGCAGAGAAACAGACAGAAAGCACAAAATCAATATGGCTCCCCTACCACACTTTGTGTGGGGGAGCCATAAATACAATATAGCATTTTTCAACAAATCAAGGGCAATAACTCTGTCATTACTAAAAGATCTAGTTGGTTTTCCAACTTGTCCAAGATTTCATTGATATACCGCGCTTTGCACAACTAGACATCTTACTGAGGCTTCCTGCCAAATTTTGTAGAAATCCAAAAGCCGTTGAGGAGTAGCGCCGAAAAGAAATTTAAAACAAGAGGCCCAAGAGGGCCTGTGGACGCTCTACTGGCTAACACGGCTCTTATAACATCAATGAAGCGATTGACTGCCATTAAAAAACAGCTTTTTAACTAAATCAAGGGCCACAACTAAAGAATCTGGTAAAGTTTGTTAAAGATCAGATGAAAATGAAGGCCCTACCGTATTAACGAGACAAAATATAGCATTTTTAACTAAATCAAGAGCCATAACTCCTCTGTTACTAGTCCGACTGGTCTAACATAGAGCTAAAAAAAAAAAAAAAAAAAAAAAAAAGTAATTCAAAAAATTAAAAAAAAAAAAATTAAAAAAAATTAAAAAAAAATAAATTATTCAAAAAAAAACAAAAAAAAATTAAATAAAAATATTAAAAAAATAAAATATAAAAAAATAAAAAATAAAAAATTATATATAAAAAAGAAAGTCATAAAATCTGCTCAAGTTTGGCAAAGATCAGATGCAAAATGAAGGCCCTAACATATGAGGAGGCAAATTATAGCATTTTTAACAAAATCAAGGGCCATAACTCCACTGTTACTTGTCCGATCTGAATGGTTTTCAAACTTGTCCGCGCTTTCATTGATATTAACAATCTGATAAAGTTTGGTAAAGATCGGATGAACAATGAAGCCCCTATCGTTTTAACGAGGCAAAATATAGGATTTTTAACTAAATCAAGGGCCTTAACTCTGCTGTTACTGGTCCAATATGGCTGGTTTTCGAACATGTCCGAGCTTTCATTGATATTAACAATCTGATAAAGTTTGGTAAAGATCGGATGAACAATGAAGCCCCTATAGTCTTAACGAGGCAAAATATGGCATTTAACTAAATCAAGGGCCATAACTCCGCTTTTACTAATCCCATATGGCTGATTTTCGAACTTGTTCGAGCTTTCATTGATATTAACAATCTGATAAAGTTTGGTAAAGATTGGATGAACAATGAAGCCCCTATCCTCTTAACGAGGCAAAATATAGCATTTTTAACTAAATCAAGGGCCATAACTCCACCGTTACTGGTCCGATATGGTTGGTTTTCGAACTTGTTCGAGCTTTCATTGATATTAACAATATGGTAAAGTTTAGTAAAGATAGGATGGAAAACGAAGGCCCTATCGTCTTAACGAGGCAAAATATAGCATTTTTAACTAAATCAAGGACCATAACTCCGCTACTACTGGTCCGATATGGCTGGTTTTCGAACTCGTCCGAGCTTTCATTGATATTTAACAATGTGGTAAAGTTTGGTAAAGATAGGATGAACAAGAGGCCCAAGAGGGCCTGTGGACGCTCTACTGGCTATGTTGGCTCTTATAACATCAATGAAGCGAGTGACTGCCATTTACGTTTTTTTGAAAGTTTCGGGCAAAAAACAGCTTTTTAACTAAATCAAGGGCCATAACTTAAGAACCTGGTAAAGTTTGGTAAAGATCAGATGAAAAATGAAGGCCATACCGTATTAACGAGGCAAAAAATAGCATTTTTAACTAAATCAAGAGCCATAATTCCTCTGTTACTGGTCCGACTGGTCCAACATAGAGCAAAAAAAAAAAAAAATTATATAAAGGAATAATTTCCAAAAAAAAAAAATATGAAAAAAAAAAAAAAAAAAAAAATATGAAAAAAAATAAAATAATAAAAATAAAATTAATAATAATATAAAAAGACAGTCGTAAAAGCTGGTAAAGTTTGGCAAAGATCAGATGCAAAATGAAGGCCCTATCGAACGACGAGGCAAATTATAGCATTTTTAACAAAATCAAGGGCCATAACTCCGCTGTTACTGGGCCGATCGGGTTGTTTTTCGAACCTGACAAAGCTTTCATAGGCATTAAAAATCTGGTGAAGTTTGGTAAAGATCGGATGAAAAATGAAGGCCCTATCGTCTTAACGAGAAAAAATATATCATTTTGAAGTAAATTAAGGGCCATAACTCCGATGTTACTGGTCCGATATGGCTGGATTTAGAACTTGTTCGAGCTTTCATTGATATTAACAATCTGATAAAGTTTGGTAAAGATCGGATGAACAATGAAGCCCCTATAGTCTTAACGAGGCAAAATATGGCATTTAACTAAATCAAGGGCCATAACTCCGCTTTTACTAATCCCATATGGCTGATTTTCGAACTTGTTCGAGCTTTCATTGATATTAACAATCTGATAAAGTTTGGTAAAGATTGGATGAACAATGAAGCCCCTATCCTCTTAACGAGGCAAAATATAGCATTTTTAACTAAATCAAGGGCCATAACTCCACCGTTACTGGTCCGATATGGTTGGTTTTCGAACTTGTCCGAGCTTTCATTGATATTAACAATATGGTAAAGTTTAGTAAAGATAGGATGGAAAACGAAGGCCCTATCGTCTTAACGAGGCAAAATATAGCATTTTTAACTAAATCAAGGGCCATAACTCCACCGTTACTGGTCCGATATGGTTGGTTTTCGAACTTGTTCGAGCTTTCATTGATATTAACAATATGGTAAAGTTTAGTAAAGATAGGATGGAAAACGAAGGCCCTATCGTCTTAACGAGGCAAAATATAGCATTTTTAACTAAATCAAGGACCATAACTCCGCTACTACTGGTCCGATATGGCTGGTTTTCGAACTCGTCCGAGCTTTCATTGATATTTAACAATGTGGTAAAGTTTGGTAAAGATAGGATGAACAAGAGGCCCAAGAGGGCCTGTGGACGCTCTACTGGCTATGTTGGCTCTTATAACATCAATGAAGCGAGTGACTGCCATTTACGTTTTTTTGAAAGTTTCGGGCAAAAAACAGCTTTTTAACTAAATCAAGGGCCATAACTTAAGAACCTGGTAAAGTTTGGTAAAGATCAGATGAAAAATGAAGGCCATACCGTATTAACGAGGCAAAAAATAGCATTTTTAACTAAATCAAGAGCCATAATTCCTCTGTTACTGGTCCGACTGGTCCAACATAGAGCAAAAAAAAAAAAAATTATATAAAGGAATAATTTCCAAAAAAAAAAAATATGAAAAAAAAATATGAAAAAAAAAAAAAAAAAAAAAAAAAAAAAAAATATGAAAAAAAAAAAAATAATAAAAATAAAATTAATAATAATATAAAAAAGACAGTCGTAAAAGCTGGTAAAGTTTGGCAAAGATCAGATGCAAAATGAAGGCCCTATCGAACGACGAGGCAAATTATAGCATTTTTAACAAAATCAAGGGCCATAACTCCGCTGTTACTGGGCCGATCGGGTTGTTTTTCGAACCTGACAAAGCTTTCATAGGCATTAACAATCTGGTGAAGTTTGGTAAAGATCGGATGAAAAATGAAGGCCCTATCGTCTTAACGAGAAAAAATATATCATTTTGAAGTAAATTAAGGGCCATAACTCCGATGTTACTGGTCCGATATGGCTGGATTTAGAACTTGTTCGAGCTTTCATTGATATTAACAATCTGATAAAGTTTGGTAAAGATCGGATGAACAATGAAGCCCCTATAGTCTTAACGAGGCAAAATATGGCATTTAACTAAATCAAGGGCCATAACTCCGCTTTTACTAATCCCATATGGCTGATTTTCGAACTTGTTCGAGCTTTCATTGATATTAACAATCTGATAAAGTTTGGTAAAGATTGGATGAACAATGAAGCCCCTATCCTCTTAACGAGGCAAAATATAGCATTTTTAACTAAATCAAGGGCCATAACTCCACCGTTACTGGTCCGATATGGTTGGTTTTCGAACTTGTCCGAGCTTTCATTGATATTAACAATATGGTAAAGTTTAGTAAAGATAGGATGGAAAACGAAGGCCCTATCGTCTTAACGAGGCAAAATATAGCATTTTTAACTAAATCAAGGACCATAACTCCGCTACTACTGGTCCGATATGGCTGGTTTTCGAACTCGTCCGAGCGTTCATTGATATTTAACAATGTGGTAAAGTTTGGTAAAGATAGGATGAACAAGAGGCCCAAGAGGGCCTGTGGACGCTCTACTGGCTATGTTGGCTCTTATAACATCAATGAAGCGAGTGACTGCCATTTACGTTTTTTTGAAAGTTTCGGGCAAAAAACAGCTTTTTAACTAAATCAAGGGCCATAACTTAAGAACCTGGTAAAGTTTGGTAAAGATCAGATGAAAAATGAAGGCCATACCGTATTAACGAGGCAAAAAATAGCATTTTTAACTAAATCAAGAGCCATAATTCCTCTGTTACTGGTCCGACTGGTCCAACATAGAGCAAAAAAAAAAAAAAAATTATATAAAGGAATAATTTCCAAAAAAAAAAAATATGAAAAAAAAAAAAAAATTAAAAAAAAATTAAAAAAAAAAAATATGAAAAAAAAATAAATAAAAAAATTAAATTAATAATAATATAAAAAAGACAGTCGTAAAAGCTGGTAAAGTTTGGCAAAGATCAGATGCAAAATGAAGGCCCTATCGAACGACGAGGCAAATTATAGCATTTTTAACAAAATCAAGGGCCATAACTCCGCTGTTACTGGGCCGATCGGGTTGTTTTTCGAACCTGACAAAGCTTTCATAGGCATTAACAATCTGGTGAAGTTTGGTAAAGATCGGATGAAAAATGAAGGCCCTATCGTCTTAACGAGAAAAAATATATCATTTTGAAGTAAATTAAGGGCCATAACTCCGATGTTACTGGTCCGATATGGCTGGATTTAGAACTTGTTCGAGCTTTCATTGATATTAACAATCTTATTAAGTTTGGTAAAGATCGGATGAACAATGAAGCCCCTATAGTCTTAACGAGGCAAAATATAGCATTTTTAACTAAATCAAGGGCCATAACTCCGCTGTTACTACCGTAGTCCGATATGGCTGGTTTTCAAGACTTGTCCAAGCTTTCATTGATATTAACAATCTGATCAAGTTGGGTAAAGATCAGATGAACAATGAAGCCCCTATCGTCTAACGAGGCAAATATAGCATTTTTAACTAAGATCAAGGGCCATAACTTCGCTGTTACTGGTCCGATGATGGCTGGTTTTCAAACTTGTTCAAGCTTTCAACGACATTAACAATCTGATAAAGATTGGTAAAGTTCGGATGAACAATGAAGCCCCTATCATCTTAACGATGCAAAACATAGCATTTTTAACTAAATCAAGGGCTACAACTCCGCTGATACTAGTCCGATATGGCTGGTTTTCGAACTTGTCCGAGCTTTCATTGATATTAACAATGTGGTAAAGATAGGATGTGATAAAACGAAGGCTCCTATTGTCTTAACGAGGCAAAATATAGCAATATAGCATTTTTAACTAAATCAAGGACCATAACTCCGCTGTTACTGGTCCGATCTGGCTGGTTTTCGAACTTGTCCAAGCTTTCATTGATATTAACAATGTGGTAAAGTTTGGTAAAGATAGGATGAAAAATGAAGGCCCTATCGTCTTAACGAGGCAAAATTTAGCAATATAGCATTTTTAACTAAATCAAGGGCCATAACTCTGCTGTTACTTGTCCGATCTGGCTGGTTTTCGAACTCATCCGAGCTTTCATTGATATTAACAACCTGTTAAAGTTTGGTAAAGATTGGATGAAAAATGAAGGCCCTATCGTCTTAACGAGACAAAAGTTAACAACGGACGGACGACGGACGGACGACGGACGGACGGACGACGGACAACTCGGCATCCCATAAGCTCTGCTGGCCTTCGGCCAGTAGAGCTAATAAAAATGTCAAAGTGCCATTACTCCGTCATAAATCAGCGAACTGAAACAAAAGCGTGATATGCACAACTAGACATCTTACCGACGCTTCCTGCCAGGTTTCGTCGAAATCCAACAAGGCGTTTAGGAGGAGTAGCGCCGACAAGAAATTTAAAAAATGTCAAGGGGCCGCAACTCCATCAAAAAACAAAGAACCGGAAAAAAAAACACAATAGGCACAACTAGAAATCATAGCAATGCTTCCTGCTAACATGGCGGTAAACACACAAAAAAAGATTAAAAAATAAAAATACCGTAGTAAAAAAAGAAAAAATATGCAATCAAAAAAAGGAAAAAAATAAAAAAAATTAAACAATAAATCAACAAATTTTGCAGTGCAGTTTCCCTATATAACTAAATCAGAAAACTTTAACAAGAGGTCAATGATCTTGAAGCCTATCTACTGATAGGTTTTGATAGCTAGATCAGCATTCCTGTGAAGTTTCATGAAAATCTGTAGTCGCTACAAGTTTTTACTATATAACTCCATGTTTAATGTCGAATCAAAATAATTTTCAACAAGGACCAACATCATGTCGTGCTGATCATTTTAGAAAAAAGTCCCCATATCAATATCACTTATAGTTTTCAAGAAGTAGTTGCTACAAATTTGTTTTTTTTAAATCTATTTTTTAGCCATGGTTCCGTCAGACCTGAAATTTTTGCTAGGATCAAGTAGACATCAAGAGCAACATTTCTGTTAAGTTTCATGAAAATCCTTCAAGTAGTCTCAGAGTAGTCGCCACAAGTTTTTCCTATATAACTCTATGTAAACAAAGATGGTCGCTGGTGTCCATGTCTGATATCCAACAAAATGAACTTTGGTTAGGACCAACTACATGTCGTGGCAGTCATTTTGGTAAAGGTTCCAAATCAATATCACTTACGTTTTTGAGAAGTAGTCACCACAAAAAAAATCTATCTTTAGCTGTTGCGGCCATCTTGAATATCTAGCCGACCTGAACGTTTGCTAGGACCAACAAGACATCAAGAGCAACCTTTTCCTGTGAAGTTTCATGAAAATCTGTAAAGTAGTTTGAGGAGTAGTCGCCACAAGTTTTTCCTATATAACTCTATGTAAACAAAGATGGCCATTGGCTGCCATGTTTGACATGGAATCAAATTGAATCTTGGTTTAGGACCAAGTATATCTCACCAGTAATTTTGGTAAAAGTTCCAATTCAATTTCACTTACAGTTTTTGAGAAATAGTCACCACAAAGTCACATTTTTTAAAATCTATTTTTAGCATTGGCAGCCATCTTGAATTTCCTACCGACCTGAATTTTAACTAGGATCAACTAGTCATCAAGAGCAACAGTCCTGTCAAGTTCAATGAAATTCCATCAGGTAGTTTCAGAGGAGTAGTCGCCACAAGTTTTTCCTATATAACTCTATGTGCAAAGATGGCCACTGGCGGCCATGCTTGACATCCAATCAAAATGTACTTTGGTTAGGACCAACTACATGTCGTGCCAGTCATTTTTGGTA